>CM076976.1:28739554-28774554 GCA_039105355.1 Benthosema pterotum
AGGCCAGGCAAACTATTTTTTCTATCCTTCAAAAAAGAAAAGGTGTCCTACACCCGAGCCTTCAAGTAGGAGAGTTGCCATATTCCCGTTCACTCCTGTGCGCCAGGGCGCTAGCGCTGCTGGAGGCAGTGTTGCCAACTGCCAAGATCCAAAATGCACTAGTGGCACTTCCAAAATGCACTAGAATGCGCTAGATGCTCGCCTGGAACATACAGATCAAAATGACCATTAATCTTCTACATTCTCTAGTTGTGTAGACTAAGTTGGACTAATCCACATGATGAATATTTTTAACTCTTGAGGGTGTAAAAATGAAACCAAATGGAACCGCAAGGGTCCATTTGGTTTCATTTTTACGCTCTCAAAGAGTTACATTTGGTTAACAGGGTGGCCTGGCAAAGGCAAAATTGTCCCGGTGGGAAAATATGTGCCAATCCGCCCCTGCTTCCCACCGTGCTTTATGGCAGCCATTTGTCTTTTTATACTGTATGTGTCTACCATGCCCTGCCCCGGCTGCACTCTCCTGAGTATTGGCATTCCACAACACGCTTTCATTCATTTTTTATCTCCCCTACTTTTTAACGGGAAAAGAACCGGAGGCCACAAAACACCGGAGAAAACAGGACAATATGTCCTGTGGCTGGAGGAGTTGAGCTCCGAGAGAGACGTGTGTGCTAAGTTAAAGGGACACTTTACGAGATTTAGAACACTTTCCTGGGAGATCTTTATGTGTGCAATATGTGGGTTTAGATATTTTAGCAGTGAGCCGCAGTGTCTCTGATGTCCGCAACTCTGGGCTCACTTACTTAACTGGACTACAGTTGCCCTGATGCTTTAGTGCAGTGGATTTCAACCTTTTTCATACCAGGGCCCACTATTTATTCAGCATCTGAGCCACGGACCACCATTTGATGACATTCTAGCCCCACAGACCCCAAAACTAAATATTTATTTTGCTTTTGTCCACAATACCAGGCTGGATTTGGAAAACAAAACCGACAAACCTACAGATCAAAATGACCATTAATCCTCTACATTCTCTAGTGTAGACTTGGGATAATTCACATGATGAATATATAAACTCTTGAGAGTGTAAACATGAAACCAAATGGACCCGCAAGGGTCCATTTGGTTTCATTTTTACACTTTCAAAGAGTCACATCTGGTTAAGAAACTTTCCATTTGGCTGGGGACCACCTGCAATCCTCTCAGGGACCACTGGTGGTCCCCGAATCACCTGTTGAAAACCCCTGCCTTAGTGCACTGTGCCTACTTGTTGTGAGTTAGGTGAAGGGCTGTCTTAATGAGACACACCATGTGTTCACTACACTGAGCCTGTTAGAAGTAAGGTATGCCTTACTTCTAGGTCACTTATTCCATGGCTTACTACTAGTGTTGTGGTTCTCGTCTTGACACCAGTCTCAACACAAATTTCCGTTGCCTCTGTCTTGTTTTTGTCTCGCCCTCAATTGTCTTGGTCTTGTCTCGTCCTCGCCGCTCTGCACTTCAATTGTCTCGTGGTCTTGGCTTGGTCTCACCCTCAATTTGTCTTGGTCTTGTCACGATCTCAGAGCAAATGTCTCTTTCGCCGCCGAGACCACTTGAGACAATGCAAAAGAAGTGTTTTATATCCATTGTGTGGACCGAGGAGCCCATTCATAAAGACAGTTAGTATTGTCCAGTAACAACTAAAGTCTCTGTAATGGTCTCATGCTGTACTATTACTACAGAACAATCAAAATTGGCTTTTTGGCCTCAACCTCTCTAGGTCTAGGTCTCAGCCTCTGTCTCAACCCCTCTAGGTCTAGGTCTGGGTTTGTTCTCGACCCCTCTAGGCTAGTCTTGCTAGTCTTGTCTTGATCGTGTCTTAACCAAGTCTGTGATTGTCTCGGTCTCGATTTAGGTGGTCTTGATTTCAACACTACATAGAATACAGTACAATACAATAATACATAACTAATAATTGACAGAAATAGTACATAACAAGGATGCTCTTGTTTATTTGCAGTTGTGTAGGCTATGTTCGTCCGTGCAAGGAGATCTGTTGTTGAGCATGTGACCACAACGCTGGCTTATGATTGTTATTACCAGCCATGTAATAACTAAAGCTAAACCATTCCCTGCTTTTGACGTAGATCTACGTCTACGTAGTGAGTTGAATTACAGTAGCTCATGATGACTCATCATGGGCGAGCAGCGGCGCTAGTGCATGCAGACGATCCACAATCTGTGTGTTTTTCCTGCTGGTATAGTTTTTGTCTGTCATTGAGTCAGACTGATGTGGCAATCTGCCCACAACAGAGAGCTCTGTTGTTTTTGGCAGCACATCTACAGTACATGTAGATTTTAGGTGTTAGCTTTCACTTAGTTTTAGTCACATTTTGGTCACTTGGGATCTTAGTGTTAATCTACTTTAAGTCGACTGAATGTCGTAACATTTTAGCCCACTAAATCCACAGTTCATTTGAAGGTAGCAGTATTTTGGCAGGCTTTCATGATCTTAGTGATTCTAGAACAGCTATTGTCTCTTCTCCAACAAATCACTTCCTAACCTTTTTGTATATATATTTTTTATGTGTTGACAAAATTGTCAATATATTTAGTCTTAGTTTTAGTCATCCTAGCTTAGTGAAAGCAAGGTAGTCGACGAACAACATTATGCGTTGTCGCATTAGTCGATGAAATGGGGATCATGTCTACGTTCCCTCAGCCTCTATGTTCCCTCAGCCTCTATGTTCCCTCAAGGTTAGGTTTAGGTTCAGGCATAGTTTTATTGAGGTTATGGTTAGGGTTAAGTTTATTACTTGTGTGAGCAGAGTGGGCGTAAGTAAGCGATCGGTGGGTTGTGTTCTCAGTGTTCGGCCAGGGGCGCTCTTGCCATTAGGCAGACTAGGCAATTGCCTAGGGCACCATGAGGGGAGGGGGGCGACCATGCGGGGGGGGGGGGGGGGGGGGTGCTTGTTTTTCTGCAAACTTTCTCTCCCCCTCTATCCACGTTTGGTCGCATTCTAGTCCACACACTTCCATTGCCCCAATTCCATGTCCCATAAAATGATGTACTATTAGCAACATCTCCTTGGCATTTTTATGTCATATTTATGCTGGTTAACTCTGTCTGCTATTGTGTTTCTGGTTTCCCCTACATATTGTCGATTACATTTGTTAGATTTAGGGGAAGTGAGGTTACATAGAGCTAAGGGAACATAGGCACAGGGAATCAACACTGCAACAGGATAGGTAGCACATGGGGACAAACAGACAGACAGGGAGACAGACAGACAGGGAGACAGACAGACAAGGAGACAGACAGACAGGGGGACAGAGAGTGCCCAGCAGTTGTCCCACAGTTGTTCCAAGGCGTCAAGCTGTGTGACAGTTCAATCTCTCCACCGCCTCGCTCTCTCACTCCTGCTACCTGTCTGGGACTCACTGAAGGAGAGACAGCGAGGCAATGAAGACACAGGCTGTGTGTGTGTGTGTGTGTGTGTGTGTGTGTGTGTGTGTGTGTGTGTGTGTGTGTGTGTGTGTGTGTGTGTGTGTGTGTTTGTTTTTGGTACATAGTGAGGACACACACGTGCTTTCGACTCACAGAGTGAGGACCGTTTGGGAAGTGAGGACATTTTGCTGGTCCTCACTTTATTGGGGGATAGTGAGGACTGACTTCGTTGTTAACCCGACAGAGTGAGGACCTTTGGAGAGTGAGGACCGGGCTCCACAGCACCCCCCTACAGCGCTGTGGTCGGTCGGTCAGCCGGTCCTCACTTTCCTTTATGCTTATTGCTAAGCATAATGGAGCTATGTTGTGCCAGGATGCATAACCAAAAATGGAATAAATGGTTTGTACTTGACATTCACAATTATTCATGGCCTTGAACATGCTTGAATATAACTTCCAATAATAATTACAGATTAAGTTATAAGGTTCAAGGTTTCTTCTTTGTTACTTCTCACATGCAGGTATATAAGAGCACAATTCTTCATTCAACATTGTACTATGTCATTAATATACCTTTTGAGTTGTTATAATAACATCATATTGAGTCACTACCTTTTCTAAAGTAATGCAAGGAAAGTAACGGACCCCAAGTCTGATGAACTGTCACCCCATGTACCAGTTGCAAGCGATTTTCAGTAGTCCTTTCTTCCGGGTCGATTTTTATGATGGCAGTCTATGAGAATTCCGGGGGAGCTTAACTTGTGTTTAGAGAGGGCCTACCTGTCCTAGTACCCCCCATCCTCACAAGGGCTGCCCATGCCCTGCCCATTTGTTTACAAAATGCCAGAGGGAGGACAGATTGGTGAAATTCAGTCTTACATTACATTGCACTGCTGCCGACCCGTGTCTCATCTCTTTGTCTCGTCTTTTGTTTTGTTATGTTTTACGTTGTTTTAAGTGCTTGAACCCGCATTCTCTTTTCGTCAAAATGAAGTTCAAGATCGGTATGATACTGTGGCTGGTTATGTGCCTTGTCAGCTGTTTAATCGCTGAAGTATGGAGCGTAAACGGCAAGGTCGGCGTCCTCACCTGCAGCCAGGACCAGCTCCTGTCACTCAGGCAACCAGCCTGAGTGCCTGGATAAGTATCCAGAATTTAAAAATACCGGAACGCAAAAAGGACTAAATTCAAGAAAAGAGGATCGAGAGGCGGAGTGAGAGAACGGCTAAGGAGACGAGGCAGCAGACCCCCCTTGCCGGCAATAACTCTTTCTAATGTTTGCTTGTTGACCAACAAGAAAGAAGAAATACGCGCTATGCGTCCGCTTTCCCGTGCAGCGAAAGAACCCGTGCTGCTTATTGGGGACTTTAACTCTTGTGACTTGTCCGATCACCTCCCCAACCTACATCAGTATGTACACTGTCCGACGCGCTTGGCACGCACTTTGGATAAGTGCTACGGCAACATACCCGATGCCTATAAAGCCACCTGCAAGCCTGCCCTGGGGAAGTCAGATCACAAGGTCGTACATGTTCTTCCACGTTACAGGGCTCGGCTGAAACGGGAAAAGACAGTAAAAATTGAGATTGTGACCTGGACAGAGGACTGTAAGGAGGAAATGCGATGCGAGCTGGAGACAGATAGAATACAAGGATAAAGTGGAGCATCACTACTTTTCAGGAAATGCCAAGAAAGCATGGGAAGGTTTAAAGGTGATGATGGCCAGGGACTCTAAGCAAAAGTGCACCCCCCTGTCACCCCTCTCCATCCTTTGCTAATGACTTAAACATCTTTTTTAGTCGCTTTGATAATAACGACTTCAGTACTGAGCGTGATAATGTGTGTAGGTCCATTCCTGAATATGTCCCTATTACACTTAATGAACATGAGATTGTAATTAGCCTGTCCTGTATCAAGCCCAACTCTGCTCCTGGGCCTGATGGCCTGAGAGGCAGAGTTCTTAAAAAAAACATTTATGAACTTAAAGGTATTCTTTTGGAGCTTTTTCAGTACCTGCTTGATTAACTATGCCCAACGGATGGAAAATGTCTTGCATTGTACCTCTTCCCAAAAAGCCTGGAGCCACTGAACTGAAAGACTTCAGGCTCATTGCCCTTACCTTTATTCTGGGGAAATGTTTTGAGAGAGTTATAGCTCGACTAATAACAGAGTCTGTTTCTAATTGTTTTGATCATCTACAATTTGCTTATAAAAGTCAGGGGAGGGGAACTGATGATGCAACTGTCAGCCTGGTCAACACCTTGACTAAGCACATCCAGGTTCCCACCCACTATGCCAGGGTTCTGTTTATTGATTTTACTTCTGCTTTTAATAGCATGCAGATACACACTCTCCTGCAGAGACTCATTGATATAGGGGTTAATGGTGGTATCATCCACCTAGTCAGGGACTTCCTCTCTAACCGTCCTCAACAGGTCCGTGTCAATGACACCCGCTCTGACATCACTGTGCTTAGCACAGGTGCTCCGCAGGGGACAATACTATCACCTTTACTTTTCTCCCAGTACACTAATGAATTCAAATTTATATCAGGAGAAGTTTAGTCTCTTTAAGTATGCTGATGATATGGCTTTGGTTGCCATGCTAAAAAGGGAGAAATAGTGGGGGGAAAAGCATTCAGAGGACACGTGTCTTCTCTCCAAAACTGGTGCGACGTAAGCTCCTTAGATATTAATATAACAAAAACAAAGGAACTGGTTATTTATCAAAAGGACCCTGTGCAGCCCTTTAAGATGAAGGGACAAAATGTAGAGATAGTTAACTTTAAATACTTAGGATCTATTGTTGACAGCAACCTTGACTTCAATGATAACACAGATAATCTTTTTAAATCCTGTAACCAACGTCTCCACTTGTTGCGCAGGCTCAACTCCTTCAGAGTGAGCAAATACATTATGGAGACTGTTTACAAGAACCTCATAGAGGGAATCATGACCTTTAACATAGCTATGTGGTATGGTAACCTCAGCAACGACACCTCTCATCCACTCCACAGGGAGTTCGAATTACTCCCCTCAGGTAGACGTTATAGAACACCAAGTTTAACCGTAGCCGTAATATTTTTAAAAAAATATTTTATTCCAAAGGCTTGGTGCAATATTATGCCTTGTTGTGCTCTTCTCTGCCTGTTAAGATGTTTTGTGTGTAAATGTTTGTTGCTTGTTGTTGATCTTGTTGTCGTTTTTAATGTTTTTTGTACATGAGACTAAAGACAAATTTCCACTTGTGGACAATAAATAAACTAACTAACTAACATGTGTGAACCAGATTCTGATGAAGAAGTACAACAAATTCATAACTGCCTGCATGTAGTCGCAAAGGTCCCCCTGACAGCTTAGTCCCCAGCTTACAGATATTAGTTGTAATTTGGACACCTACGGTAGGCCTAACAGCTTCGGAAAGACAGATGGTGCATTTTACTTGCAACTAGTATTAGTATCCATTACAGCACACATTATACTATCATTGGGATACTTTTTTATTTGTCATTATTTATTCTGATATATTGCAATGATAATTTATTTATTCCTTCATCTGACTATAAATATAAACACTTAGCCTATGTTGGCTATATAGCTGCCCATCCTGTCACAAACTACCAGGTTCCTTCACAATTTCCCCTCCGCTCCACAAGGAGACACAAGTTCAGTGGAACCCCCTTTGCATGGAACCTACAACCACCTCACTTCCTGTCACAGTCTACATACAGGCCTGGATCCCCAGGCCCAGTATTCTATTGTCTCCAAACAATTCACAGCCAGCAGAGCCTGCTGTGTTTCCTACAAACTGATGATGATGCCATGCGTCTTTGAACATTGATCTATGTAAGCCCAAATGCCCTGACTCTGATGTATATGGATGGATGCATTTGATTGAGATGTGATTTGGTATATTATATTATGAAATTACTTTTACTTGGCTTGCTATTTATTATTTGAATGCTCTATTAGGTAATATATTAGACTACATGCAAGTATTTAAATGCCATATTTATCTTCTACTTTAAGAGAATATTACAATCTGTTCCTTTTATAGAACCATGAAGAAGACAATAGGCAACGCACATCGACTGATGGGTGCTGGGCTAAAAGAATACTATGAAAATGGATGGAGCCCGCACACCAGATAAGGTACAAAAAGACTTTCTTTATTTGGATCGTCCAAATAAAGAAAGTCTTTTTGTACCTTATCTGGTGTGCGGGCTCCATCCAGCTTGCAGCAAAAAGCAGCAAGCTCATGAAGTTTATCCAAAATAGGAACCTTTGATTCCTAAAAGGTACCATAAGTCATTTGGGCGATTTGGAAAATCCTACTGAATGTAGCAGCTTTTTGGACTGGAGTGGTGGGGGGGCTGCACAGGTGCATTGATTACAGGCAATTCTACTACACTACATCTCATAGCCAAACACAGGCCCATTTACCCACTACAATTATATACTGTATATGGTATAGTAAGTGATTTGTGTGATTTGGGAAACCCTCCAGTCCTCCTGGTTACAAGATGTGCACATGCACATACTCTACAGTGGGGTGAAGTGCAACAGTGCCCACCTTGGGGTACAGTATACACTGGAGCTGTGTGTAAAGTTGGTCTGACCTCTTCAATAGCTTGTTTCATTTATGCTCCGAGTTGAACTGTCAGCTAGACTGCACCCATCCCCCACTCCACTCTACTGTAGCATTCTGTAGCAGCTTTACAAAATGCTACAGTAGAGTGGAGTGGGGGATTGGGGGGGGGGGGGGGGGGGCAATTCTACTGCACTATCTCAGAGCCAAACATTGTATTAGGCTCATTTCCCACTACAGTTATATAAAAGGTATAGTTAGTGATTTGTGTGATTTGGGAAATCCTCCAGTCCCCCTGGTATGTGCACATGCACATACTTTACAGTGAGGTGAAGTGCAACAGTGCACACCTTATAATGGAGCATTTTAACAGAAAATGTTTTTGAACCACTTACTATACCTTTAAATCCTTAATGGTACTTTACTTTGGAGATATGACTTAAGCATTAACCACTTCGATCCTGTGCATTTCGGCCACACTGGCTGCTTAACTGTAAATCAACTGATTTGGCAGTGTACCAAGTATAGAAAAAAACAAAAACAACAAAAAAAAAATGGTCATCTTATGGTCTACTCAGTCTCATGTGAACACCCCAGTCAGTTAAAATGGTCACCACGTACCTAAATACTGAATGGAGTAACTTATAAACAGTCTGGGGTGAAACACTTCTTTAACAGAGCCCAGAACGGTGCCAAGACCAGTTATTTTCTTTTGTTTGCGTTGGCTTTCAGTTCAGCTCTCACATCACCACAAGCTGAAAATAGCTGATCTAAAAGCTCACAACGCGACGCAGACACAATGTGCTGTGAGCTTGCAGAGCTGCTCTATTTTCAGCATGGAACACGCAGTAGGACAGGGGTCTCAAACTCATTTTTATGATTCTTAGGGACGTCTAAATAACATAAGTCAAGTAGTTCCAATTTGATCCGTTCAGTGAATAGAGTGGACTAGTTGCTGCAGGTGAGAGCACCAGCCAGGAAGCACCAGGAAAGCAAAGGATTGCTTTCCAGAAAGGCATACTTTTCAATATGCACTAATATATAATAATGCACATATGATGGTTGTAAAAATGTACATCATGGTTTCTTCATAAGAATACAAAAAGAAAGTTCCACAGGTTTACCAAGGTCCAAGGTGTGAGATACTGTTCCAAATTCCAAACTGTTCTGCTCTGCCCTTCATAGAGTAGAGTGCAGGGTCGTTAATTAGGCTGTGTTGCTACATTAACGACCCAACCGTGGCAGTATGGGGGAAGGGCAGCAGTTGAACTGAGCTTACAGAAACTACAGCAGTGAATTGTTCTGACAGGTGAAAGAAAAAAAATATGAGTATCCTATTATTGCATCATACTGATTTTTGCCTCACACAAACATCTATTCTAATCACATAATATAAGTGTATTTAAACTGGCTAAAATAACTATTAATAGAAAATGTTTTGGATATGTGATATAGTAGTGATTCTTGTAGCTTGCAGTCACCTCTTAAGAATTCAAGAGGGTGCCCACTGATATGCCTCGGGCATTTTTAATTATTAACCCCTTAATGTCCAAAATATATATATAAAAAATCTATACAAAATAGAGTTGTATGGTATTTAATGCAAGGGCAGTTCAGGCTCAAGGCCTACTGTTTTGGCCAGAGCCTGTGCCAGAGTGTTTGTGAGCTGGAGGCAGGTGGTGCTCAGTCCTACAAAGGTGACATCGATAATACTGAATTATGTGAGGCAGAAGAGCTGAAAGTGGCTGAAAGCAACAACCAAGCCTTCAGCGCCTCCAGGTCCTTTAGACGAGCTATTCACAAATCTCCTACATACAGTGGGCTGCTGAAAATATACTGACTTGGAGGACCAATCTGCTCATTAAATCACAGTTTTTCCCACGTGCCATATACATACATATATTTATTGGGGATTTGAAAGTTTGAGTGTTACAATGATTATGAGTCGGGCTGTGTGCAATAATAGAACTTATTAGGCCGATACTGGGCCTTTAATTATTATTTAATTATTTATTTGCATGATTTGAGTTTTGTTTGCCGTGATTACTTTACTTTATTTTGCTTTATTTACATAAGTTACTTCCTTTGATTTGGAGTGGTTGATTTGCAGTGTTTGTTTAGTTTAGAGGACTCAGTAAATCTATTACTATTGTTTGCCTATACATCCGCCCTAGAGCATCATGATATATATTGATATGACTTAATATAACCCCTGCTTCCGATCTGTATTTTAAAGTAGTCTTTCTAATTGTGAATAAACTTTACACTTTTGATACATCAGCCGCTGGTTCTATTCATACGGAGCCCGTACCTACAGTAACAGTATATGGTTCATGCTGTGGTTAATGTATTTATAGGATCTCTCACTCCTATATGTGATAGTGGGGTTGTTAAGTCATAATTGACCCAGTGTTACACTGTCAACAATTAACCAGGAACTGTTGGATGCAGTACAGTGCTTGTGGGCAATGTAAAAAAAAAATCACATAACCATGCATTCATCTCTGGTCCTATGTCAAAGAAGCAGTCTTATGGGTGGGCCGGTAGGCTATAGGAAACAGGTGGTGAATAAATCTTTAGCAGTCTGCTCATCTTCACCATACTGGTAATCTGTGTGGTTTGCCAAGGTTAACCCACTGGGTTTTTCCAGAGGGTTCCCTGCCTTCAATTGTGATGGCATACCCTATTTTTGTGGGCCTGGTCAATGCCCGGCCATCACCCACTCCTGCTTCCAAAATCTTGTTAGCCGAATGTAGTATTACGCAAGTATAGGGCAGTGCCCGATTAGCTGGGCTGTTGCATGCTGGTTATTTCGTTTGGGGCTACACATGCATTGACAGACAGGTCCTCAGCGATAGAACAGAGCTGAAATGGTCACCAAGTACTGAAGTGCAAAACTACCTCCCCAACCTTTCCTCAGCAGCATTCAGCAGGCCAATGGAGTTAGGGACAAAGGAACATAAAGCAATTCTTATGAATGAGGGGGGCTTGCAGGCGCCCGGACGGTAACAGTATGTACTATGTACAGAGGGTGAGCTCTATCAGCTTAAATGGACTTAACTTTAGTGAACACCTGCTTATTATAGATGTGGTCTAGGCTGTTCATTTGGGTGCCAATCTCACAAGGGAGTTCTTATCCTTGACGCTAAGATTACCAAACCAGCGGATAATCAAGAAAGTAATAATAGACTCAACATAAGCACCATAGAGCAGTTTCATGAGAGTTTTATCCACATTGAACTTAGCCAGTGTCCTCAAACAGTGTAGGTGCTGTCAACCTTTTTTGTACAACATGCCAGTGTTGAGGTCAAATTTCAATTTCTTATCGATGATTGTGCCAAGGTACTTGTAGCTGGGAACAAGCTCAGTTTGTCTGTTAACAACAGTGCTTTGGGCAGCATATAAGGAGGAATAACAATACCGAGATCTCCATATATTGGCATAAATGTGACAAAGACAGATTAGATCTCAAATATCTGCATACCACAGGGTTGAAACGTATATGGGTTGGCTGTGGTCCTTCAGTGTATGTAACAATGTGATGTTGATGTTCTATCAGTCTGTAATGGCTAGCTCGCTGTTCTTTGCAAATGCACAGGGGGTTACATACATACATATATATATACATCTATTATGTTATCTTATGATATCTTGCTTGCAAAGTAATTGGTGTCATTAGTAGTGACATGGTACTGACTCCTACAAAGACTAGTGCTAGGATGAAGACATGGATAATATACATAATACTAGGCGCATTTGTCACTATATTTGGCTTTTTTTCAGACCCCCCTAACGTCAAAATTAGTGAAAATCTTCTGGCGGAAAATCTGGTGCTTTTGAGTTGGAGCGAAATTGGTTGACAGTCACCAGAGACAAAACCCTTGTTTTTCACCATTTTTCCTCCTATGATAGAGTCCTCCTTCCTTCCTAGAAAGGACCATTGGTAACCAAATGGACCCCTTATAGATCTGTAACTCTTGAGAGCGTAAAATGAAACCAAATGGACCCTTACGGTCCATTTGGTTTCAGTTTACGCTCTCAAGAGTTAAATTATATTATATCTGAATTACCTAATTTTCAAGAATCGACACATTTAGAAAATGTAGAAGAAATGCTATTTTGACAAACGTTTTACCACTTATTTCACCTAAATTAGTCTGAGAGACTAAAATCGACATCAAATGGTGGTCCTTGGCTAAAATGAGGAATAAATAATGGGCCCTGGTATGAAAATGGTTGAAACCCACTACTCTAGTGCCTTTTGGATTTCGGCAGTTGGCAACACTGCTCGGCTAGGATCATCCCTGGGAGCTCCCTGGGGGAACGAGGAAGAGGCCTAACAAGTTGTTGTTGTTGTTGTTGTACGCAATAAAAGGAAATGAAACCATCTCTAGATTCTCTACATCAGTGTCTTTCCACCTCTGGAACGTGCACGTATATTAGTGTTTACATTTATCTGGCTCCATCACAGATGTTGATTCTGGAAGGACATGTGAGGGTATAGTGACTTGTAGTAAATTCAACATTTGGCTCTGAAGACGCAAGTAAAAAGTGCTCCAACTTCTCTTGTATTATAATTGTTATATTCAATTTGTCCCACTGCTGAGCATAGTACAAATAACTGGCTTACACACTAAACCCACAGATGGCTCCATCCCAAAGGTACTTTATGGTAGGTTGAATCTGCTTATACAGTGTATCTACACAAGAGGGGGGGGGGGGGGGGGGGGGGGAACAGGCAGCGCAAGTTCAAATTAAATGTTTTTATTCAAGTTGAACAAAAGACATGGTTTACAGGTCTATAGATGCAATAGATGCATTTGTTACATAATTACATTTTATCTAAATACTTTCATTATTAACGCTAGTTCAGATAAGCAACACACCAACATAGAAATAACTGTTAAGAATCTACAGCTTGTGGCCGGTCCTCACTATGCCCCAGAAACAAACAGGAGTGTGTGTGTGTGTGTGTGTTTTCCCGGTCCTCACTTTGTTTGTAAAAAATATTTTTAAAAAAAGAGGTTTTCAGCTAATCTAAGTGAGTGTTTGGGATAAGGGTGCCCCCAAGTCTCCAAAATGACCCTTGGTATTTTCGTAAATCAATCAGAAGTGGTGGTCCTCAGTCTGTAGGCATTTTACTGTAGACCTCACTATGGACCAAAAACAAGGATGTGTGTGTGTGTGTGTGTGTGTGTGTGTGTGTGTGTGTGTGTGTGTGTGTGTGTGTGTGTGTGTGTGTGTGTGTGTGTGTGTGTGTGTGTGTGTGCGTGCGCGCACTCTAGAACTCTTTCCAAAAGAACTCTACTGGCAAGCTTTTCTTGTGAAAAGTTACAGTACGTATACAGTGTGTTGGCACGCACAGAGTATAAGGCCTGACTTACAGTACACTCAGTAGTAAGTCGACAGTGCTGACACATTTTCAACGTACATTTAACCTTGTACTAAACACAGGTGTGTATGGGACCTATGATGATAAATAGTTTCTTTAAAGAAGCGCCAGGTCCCTCAACAGCAACACCAGAGGGAGTTCCAACAAACCAGGTGCAAACAGAGATTTGGCACAAACAAGGGACGTCATTCTTTTCGCTCCTACCTGCCACCAAAATGTGGAATACCCTGCCAACAGTCATTAAGACATGTGAATCCCTGAACTCCTTCAAAACCACTCTCAAGGGCACCAACCTACTTGACAGTTGCAATACGAAACTGGCCTTTCCAACTCCCCCACCTTTTCCCCCTCATTGTATATTTGTTAGGGCTGTTGAATGATTAAATGTTTTAATCAGATTAATCACAGCTTCAAAATGAATTTAATCATGATCAATTGCCATTCAAACTAAATATGGCATGTTTTCTTGTACAGGATTTGAACATTAAAAAAAAAGAAACAGAATATGGGAAAAATCTGTGTATCTGTCAAATATTTATCAAAATAGGTGAACTACAATCTCTCAATGCTTGTAGATCTCTCCAGCTATACTCTATGGCTTTGGTTACAGGGAGACACACAGCTATATGGCTCTCCCCATTCTTTTTCAATGAGAGAATGCTCAGTGTGTTGAATCAGTGTGCACACAAGTTAGTTGCGTTAAAGGTTTTAATCAGACAACAAAACAACAAAATTAATTTAATTTCATTAACTTGTTATTTTCAACAGCCTTAAAGGGGAATTCCACCTATTTTCATTTTTTTCCTGCGGATGCAAATTTGAACCAAATGGACCCTAGTACCTAGAACCTTTTGGTTCCATTTATACCCTCTCAGGAAAAAGGGGTCTGAAAGAAAAATCATTAACATGGTGAAATACATCTTGATGATGTCATCAGATGTATTTCACCATGTTAATGATTTTTTCAGCCCTCCATTCTTAGGAAATACAGAATTGGGGAAACTTTTTTTTATCATGTCCACACAACATCTCTAAGGTATATAATCACATATTAAAATGTTGAAAATGGGTGGAGTTCCTCTTTAATATTTATCTTTTCCCTTTTACCTCCACTATGCTCTGCTGCTTCTGACTTTATAGGGTTGAATACTTGTATGTCTCTAAATGTCTGGATGAAATGAACAGGGCGGCTGCCATTATAAACAAGTGTAGGCTATTCTTTAACTGGTTTGTCCATTCAGTTATCAGTCTTGTATCGAAATCACCAAAGACTGCCACTTTGACAACGCCCATCCCATCAACTGCTGTCGAGGGGAAGGCTTTCAGCCTGAATAATGAAGTGAAATGAAATGATAATTCACACTGAGTGTCAAGGCTGGTGCTGCAGGTCAGCCAAAGCCAAACATTGTTATGCAATAGACTATAGATGCATTTCAGTAGCCTCTTTAGTGAAGACAGTTTGGTGCTCATACCCAGGGGCGGATATAACTGGGATCTGGGAACTGGGATGTAATTTCCCAATGGGGGGGGCAGAAGAAAATGGTATGGGGGCGGCTTCATTGCCCGTGGCGCGAATGAAGCCACACCCATACCATTTTCGGTTACAGGACTCAATTAAGCATCAATAATAACATCAGTTGTTGTTGAAGTTGCAACAGACACACAGCATGCATAAAGCTAAAGGTCTGACTCAGAGAGTTTTCTGTTTTCAATGATGAAATGCTGTTGGTTTAGTGGTGACACAGCTGTAGTACTACTAGCAGTAGTAGTCTTTCAAATCATTTTAAATGTAAGCACTTATTGCCCAATTGCACTAATTTGAAATGTCTTGGGTTGTTATGCATGCCATCATGTTTAGAGGAACAGACTGGACAGACTGAGGGACAGACTCATACCCGAGGCAGGGGTTGGCATAAGGGTCTTTTTGTGTGGATATTTTGCATGTTCTCCCCGTTGTCCCCTGGGGTATAGACACCCTCACAAAAACATGCATAAATCCTGGTCTCTAGATTGCCTCCCCCTGGCCAGCTGGGGCGCCTGATAGAGGGGACAGGGACTGGTTGGAATAACCATCAGATGTACAGGCATTACTATGCGTCCAGCCAGGGCCACTGCCCCCTGTCACATGTACAGGCAGAGAAGGGACTTGCATGAATTCATGCATGACGGAATCACAAGTTCAAGTCATTTGCTGTCCCCCAGGTTGTCACAGGGTGTGTAGAGCCCAGGATCACATTTGATAATTGATGCAGGGGTGAAAATGGGGTTACAAATCCCCCACCCCCCATTTTTCTTTAATCTAAAAGAAATAGATATATAAAATAGTGAAGACAATGTAACCTGACTCCGCCATCTGAACTTGTGAACTCAATACTGCCGCAATCTGGTAGAGTCGGGTTAAAGACAATGTGTTCCCTGTTCAAAACTCAGGAACACACCACTAAAAGAAAAGATAGGGGGCCCTATTTTGATCTTAAGTATCAGGTTTAAGTCAAATCTTGGAGGTGCGGGATAGTACTCAAAACAGCCAAACAGCTTTGCCACGCCTCAAAGTTTTGACTTAAAGGGTTATGTACTGTAACCCCTCCTTGACATTGATTCGAGCTAAGTGATTTATTAAAAAAGAAGATGAAATGTAGGCGTAGCTTTCTGGGCGGGGGCGGAGTTGAATATGCATATTAATTTCTGAATCTGCCTCAGAAAGATGTCCGCCCCCGAAATGCGACTTTTGAAAACAAAACTGAAAACCAGTTGTCACAGGTGAAAAAAGAGCACAGATTCCGAAAATTCACCTCATATTTACTGATAAAAATGGCCTTGTTTTAAGTTATCCAGTGGTAGCAGTCTTACAGTCTAACAGTCTAACCGACAAAAGAAGCCTCATCCCCGCTTCTCTCTCATTCGCCCCCACCCTCGCCCGAGGCTGTTGCCTCGGAAATGCGAATTTTGAAAACAAATTTGAAAACTAGCTGTTGTAGAGGTGAAAACACATATTCGTGAAATTCACCCCATATTTACTGCTACAAATGACCTTGTTTAATAAACGAGGTGTCGATAAAGCTATCCAGCGGTGGGGGGTGATTCTTTACCCGACCGGTGAAGCACATCCAAGGTGCTTCTTACAGAGGGAGACGGGGGGGGGGGGGGGGGGGGGGGGGGGGTCTGCAGACTGGCTACCCTCATCACCCAGGCTTTCACCAGCAACGCAGCCTGCCTGTTTGTCGGTCGGTCGGGCTTGATAGTGACTGACTGTCTGTCTCAACGGATTGGAGCGAAGGAGGGGCTATGTGGCATGTTAGTCAAAGGAGTTGTGGCATTGATGGGGTCAGAAATCGAACAGTGAATACTGTACACGCAGCCTAAAATACATTGTTTGGACTGGTCCCATGAAGTGAACAGAGTTGCCGCAACTCTGTCTATACTGGTCTCTGAACTGCGCTCACTGCCGTTAAAAGAAACGTTGTCAGTCTTATGTTAAAATAATTAGAAATTTAAGCCCATAGATTTGAAATATATTTGGCATTTATCACCTTTAGTGGGTCAGTCAAGGGACAGGACATTATGCCTAAGGCTTTATCAGAACCCAATTAATATTCATGAGGTCCTTATGGATATTAATTAGATTGATGACATCACGCCGCACTGGAGTTCAGGGTGAACTAATATGTAATGAGTGGCGCCAAAGAAAACTTTTTCAGGCGGGAAAGGGAAATACACCAAGATCGCCCCCCAAAATGCCCAAAAGCTCTAAAAATACAAGCCTCTGGGCAAAATGTACCATATCATTGCTCTCTAGGGCAGGTAACCAATTTATATTTATTAAAATCTAAGAAAAAGTGGTTTGGGGTTTCATGCCCCATTAAGACCTGATACTTATGAAGACAATTGAAATAGGGCTCAGAGAGTTGTATGACTGAATAGAATGTCATATTCGGGGACACAAGGTATGACTGAATCCACCTGGGAACACATTGCCCCCCCACCCCACCTCACCCCCACCTTCCTGTGGTGCGCCTTTGTATTTATTCCTACTGTCAACAGCGCATGTATCCGAAAGGCCCCCCTTGCTGACAGATTCTGTAATGCAGCACAGAATCTGTTCTTGAGAGATTGGACTGAATAGACTGAATGGCATTGGGGGATACTGAGGTCTGCCTGTATTGATGTGTGTGGTATTTGGGGTGGCTGAATAGATGGTATTGGTGGTATATTCTATTCAGGGACACTGAGGAGAGTTTCAGGGGTGTATGAACACTTCATTGATCCAGAGTCAGGCTGAACCGCTCACAGAAAGACGGATCAATCAGAGAAAAAAACAGGGAGAAATACAGTATTTACAATTACTATAATCAAAACATGGGCTTCTCCGTATCCGAGAATCATGCCAATGTCTGCGTTGGGATTTTGGGAAGTAGGACCACAGAAAACTTCAGATAGATCATTTATTTTCGTTAGAATCGACTTTAGGTCCAAATGGACCCTTGCAGGTCCATTTGGTTTCATGTTTTCACTCTCAAGAGTTAAAATATTCATGTGAATTAGCCCAAGTCTACACAACTAGAGAATGTAGAAGACTAATGGTCATGTTTATATGTATGTTTGACTGTTTTGTTTCCCAAATCCAGCCTGGAATCCTGGACAAAAGTTTTGGGGTCTAAATAGTAGGCCCTGGTAGCAAAAAGGTTGAAAATCACTGCTCTAATATGATTGTAATGTAATTGACGTACACTGATTATAGTTGTTAGTTTTTTCTTTGCCGCACTTACGTCAGAGAATGACTCACCGCGTCTCGGTGTCCTCAGGTCCTCTGTTTGCGAAGCGGCGGTGATTGATGCAAACACAGACAGGCGGAGGACTTAAGTCTCAAGCCCCACAAGCTGCAGTTTACCGAGGGGAAAAAAACAAGACAAATCTGTCCGTTCCAGGATGAGTGTCTAAGTGGTTCCTGGTAACCGGCCGGCTCTAAATCTCTGTGGTGTCTCTCTCACACACACACACACACACACACACACACACACACACAACACACACACACACACACACACACACACACACACACACACACACACACACACACACACACACACACACACACGTACAGTACACACACGTACAGTACACACACACTACACACACACACACACACACACACACACACACACACACACACCACACCACACACACACACACACACACACACACACACACACACACGTACAGTACACTCACACTCACACACACACACACACACACACACACACACACAACACACACACACACTATATTTATTCAAAATTTGAGCCACGGAGGACCACCATTTGAGGACATTTTAGCCCCGCAGACCCACAACTAAAGATTTATGTTGCTTTTGTCCACAATTCCAGCTGGATTTGGGAAACAAAACAGACAAACTTACTTACTTACTTATGCTCTTCGCCCCCGATGGGGCATAAGGCATCGATAATGTTCCTCCACCTATCCCGGTCTTTGGCAGCCAGTTGTGCCGTGCCCCATGAGAGACCCATCTCCAGCAGCTCAGCTTCCACCGTTCTGCGCCAGGTGATCTTGGGTCGGCCTCGTTTCCTTCTCCCTGGGGGTGTCCATCTGAGGGCCACTTTGGGGATCCGCTCTGGGGGCATTCGTAACATTTCCGAAGTTTCCGTAACAAAGCCTTTTTACAGGGTGGGGTTGTTAGCCCCACGCCTAACCCTAAGAAGGGAGGGGTTCGGTACCTTTTCGTCTGGCCACTATCCATCCGCCTGTCCGCCATGGTTGGACCTGCCAGGAGCTTTGAAACTCCGGGCGGCATAGCCTTCAGGGTCATTGTGACACGCAAACCTTCCTACCACGATAAGGTAGATACCGACAGGAAGCATTCGATTATGAATATTTTAACTCTTGAGAGTGTAAAACGAAACCAAATGGAACTGCAAGGGTCCATTTGGTTTCATTTCACCACCTGGAACTCTCTCAAGGACCACTGGTGGTCCCCGGACCACTGGTTGAAAACCACTGCTCGAGGACTTCGATCATGTAATGATAATGTGCTTGACTGGAACATTTTTGGAAATGGGTATGGGAATGTTAAATTGTCCATTGAAGTGAGTTGCTTGTCAACTTGTCTAGCAATTGCCAGGGGAGATAATAGCAGTACTTTACTCTGCCGGTTCAATGCTGATGGCTTGGCATCGAAGTGCCCTTGTGCAGCGCAAGATATTGTTACTGAGCACCTAACTGCTCTGACAGGGCTCCGCAGTGACGTCAGAGCACCTGTTCCAGAAAGAGATTCCCCCCCTTCGCTTTCTTAAAGGGGAACTCCACCCATTTTCAACATTTTAATATGTCATTAATATACCTTAGAGATTTTATGTGGACTTAAAAAAAGTTCCCCCAATTCTGTATTTCCTAAAACTGGAGGTCTGAAAAATCATTAATATGGTGAAATACATCTGATGACATCATCAAGATGTATTTCACCATTTTAATGACTTTTCTTTCAGACCCCAATTTTGAAAATGGGTGGAATTCCCCTTTAATAGACTTTTAAAATATGATTTACAGTATATAAAGACCAGAAGTAACAAAATGCTTTGGAGTGAAAAAAAAAATAGTGAAGATTTTTTTGCGCAGAATGCGAGGATTGCGTATACAGTATGGGCGTGATTTTGGTTACATCAGCCCTTATGCGCAATTAACGCACTTAGCATTGGGGAAGAAGCGTTCCCACACTAAAGTTGATAATTTCGTTACCTCCGATCTCCCTTAAACACCTCCTATACACGTTAAATTATGCATAGGTGTGGTTTGGGCGTTTTTAGCTTTCATCCAATCCGTGTTGGTCTTGCCATTCCCTTTAGTTCACCCCTTATCTATTTCCCTTATCCCTACTGCTATGTCTGACCCTCCTAAGCACGCAGTGCGCTTAGGACAGACACTTGCATGAGTAGCCTACTCTCAAAGATTATAGCTCTGATTTTCAGACAATTATAGCTCGGTCAATTCTCAATCATTTCTTACCATTCAACATGTTATGTTGAAAAAACATGTTCCATGTTTTTTGCTGTATGTGGTGTGCATTTATCCCAAGTCTGCGAAATGTTATAAAGTAAATTCCAAAAAAAGTCGGGAATTCGCGGCAAAAAAGACGTATGTAATGTAAGTGTGGGGATTTCGGTGGAAAGGGTCCACCGAAATCCCGACACTTACATTTTGCTAGATCCCGCATCGTAGAGAAGACCTACCCACATATTCTATACAGCATCTGAGAGAGAAGCTTTTTCCCGTCACGCTGCATTTTGAAATGTAAAAAATTGTCCGGAATTGACCGAGAAATGAATGATCAAAAAGACGTCTTTTTTGCCGCGAATTCCCGACTTTTTTGCAATTTACAGCATTGCGTCACAAGTTAATTAATGTATTTAATTATATTATATACTGTACATTACCTAAACACAAGGAAGTGACCGACAGCAGGCAATCCATAAATAAGGAAATGAATTGAACTGGCGCCTTTCCACGTGGAGTCGTGGACATCTCCAAAGGCGCACAGATGCCGCACCGTGCGCACGTGGCTCTGCCTTCTCGTATCGGTTAAGGGGTGGTCTGAGGTGGCGTTATCTAGTTCCCAAATCTATTTGACGAAATTAGCAACTTAAGGGACTGCGCAACAAACAGGCCCATGACCACACCTCCAGTCACAAATAAAGGTGTCGGCATAAAGAATAGTGGCTAAGGGAAGAGAAAAGGTGACCAAAATAGCAATAAGGGAATTCGCTGCGGGTATCGGGTAACGTTAGGGACAACGGGTGGAACGAAAATCGCGCCACATGTGTCTATGCCATGGCTTTCACATGTGGAACTCTTATTTTGAAGTGCCAGATCTCTGGAAACCGGATGTACTGTATGATGAGGTGTTTCTGGTATCTGGACCGTTGGGTCTCTCATTGGCGCCATGAGCTTTTATTTTCACATAAATTCCAGGTTTATAGGTAACTTTAGCATGTGTACAAACTCTGTCTTTGTAAACAGATCTGAATCTAACTCCACCTCACCTTGTCATGAGCCTAACGAAAAGGAATTGTTGACAACAACAAAGTTCTCGACCGTCTGCAGGGAAACAACTGCAGCATCAAAGTACCGGTAGAGTCAAAATGGGGCGATATATATATATATATATATATATATATATATATATATATATTATATATATTATATATATATATATATATATATATATATATATATATATATATATATATATATATATATATATATTATATATATTATATATATATATATATTTAGGGCTGTTGAATGATTAAAAATTTTAATCAAATTAATCACAGCTTCAAAATTAATTTAATCATGATTAATCACCAATCAAACTATGTCCAAAATATGCATATTTTCCTGTACAGGATTTCAAATTTTAAAAAAGAAACAGAATCTGTGAAAAAAATATGTATCAAAATAGGTGATCTGCAAGCCCTCAATGCTTGTAGACTCTGGTTACAGGGAGACACACAGCTATATGTCTCTGCAAAACCGTGCTCTACCCGTTTCTTAATGAGAAAATGCTCAGTGGGTTCAGTCAGTGTGCACATGAGTTAATTGCGTTAACATTTTTAATCAGATTAATCAACAAAATTAATTTAATCCCATTAATTAACTATTTTCAACAGCCTTTATATATTATATATATATAATTATATATATATATAATATATATATTATATATATATATATATATTTATATATATATATATATATATATATATATATATATATATATATATATATACCGGTATATATAGTTTCCTATACCTTTAACAGGGGAACTGGAATAAAATATTTTGAGTGTGTAAGCGTGGTCTTCCGTCATATGTATATCATACTGCAGACGCTGCCATGGCGGAAAAACACACACACACACACACACACACACACACACAACACACACACACACACACACACACACACACACACACACACACACACACACACACACACACACACACACACATTTGAATGAGGACAAAACAAATCAAATGCTAGAGGAGTTTTGCATGTTGCTCTTAGCTGAGGACGGGACATAGAGAGAGAGGGAGGAGTATATAGTGAAAGATACAGACAGACAGACAGACAGACAGACACAGACAGGCTGCATCACCTCCTCCAGATGGATTGCCTCTGGGTAAGTGAGATTAGTTTGTACAATATGCTTGTACTTTTTTGTTGTATTACACCATGCTGCTTCATCTGTTATTTCAGTAGTGATCTGGACAAACAAAAAATCACTACACGCACTCATGCGCACACACACAGCTGTGATTGTGAGCAGCGTCGCTGTAGTGTTATTGGATAACAATGATGTGATTTTGTGTCAGGCTCATTACCTGGATTGGCTTTGCAATTTCACAACAAAATTACAGAAATGAGTGTTGTGATCTCACAGACTGACTGACTGACTGACTGACTGACTGACAAATGAACCCTAACGGGTTCATTTGGTTCCATTTGTACGCTCTCAGAAAAAGAAGCGTGTAACGTGTAAAGAAATCCATTAACATGGCGAAATACATCTTGATGATGTGATGTCGTCAAGATGTGTTTCAACATGTGTTTCTTCAGACCTCCATTTCTAGGAAACACAGAATGGGGAAAAGTTTTCATCATGTCCACACAGCACCTCTAAGGTATATTAATGACATACGGTATTAGAATGTTGAAAATGGGTGGAATTCATGTGGATGTATGAGCGTTGGTGCATGAACAATTTTCCAGTTTTAGGTTCTACTGGATTTGCATGGTAAGGTGGTGGGGCAGATAAAATGAACATCAAGGATCTAATTACTGAATCGAGAGCAGAACTCCCACCACAGGACTCTGGGCTTCACTTAATGCAGTTGACTCCGCTATATTAATGGCATGTATTTCATAGAGGTTAACTTCAATTTGAACTAAATCTGAACTATCCCTTTAAGGAACAAGTTGATGCTAATACTTTTGTATGTTTCCTCAGCTAAGTATTTCATTTTGGTGGTCATACTTTTGTCGCTTACTTTTATTTGAGTACAAAACAAAAGATATACTTTTACTTAGGTAAAACATTTGAGTACTTTTGCATGCATATAACACAACCACCTGGCCCAGACAGACTCAGGGGTGGATGTAACATTTCCCAATATGGGGGTGGGGGGGCAGGAGAAAATGGTATGGGGGCGGCTTCATCACCCGTGACGCTTCTATTAGGCAATTAAGCATCAATAATAACATCAACGTTGTTGTTGTAACAAATACGTAGCATGCATGCATGCTAAAGGTCTGACTCAGAGAGTTTTCTGTTTTCAATGATGAAATGCTGTTGGTTTAGTGATGACACAGCTGTAGTTAGTTAGTAGCAGTAGTAGTGTTTCTAATGATTTTAAATAAGCACTTTAATCGGAAATATCTTGGGTTGTTTTGCATGCCATCGTGTTTGGTGGGGCAGACTGGGCATTTAGGGGGCCTAGATCCGCCCCTGGACAGACTGTGGCTCGCTGAGAGAGAGAGAGAGGGAGAGAGAGAGAGGTAAAGAGAGAGAGGAGGTGATTCATCATGGCTGTGGTGGAAACAGCCACCAGAGTGAATGTAATATGATGCATTACTTCATTCTCCTGAATATTAGCTCGTCTCACCTCATGAAATCCTGCCGGCTTGTGCTGGGCGAGAACCGCATGCTGCGGAAATATGGCGGCGAAATGGAACACCTGCTGCGATGTTCGTCGTTGTGCTGTTCAAACCACCGTTCCTAAAAGAATAGTATTCCTCGCTTATACATGAGTTCCACCTGTCAAGAATACATAAAACGCTAGTGTTTGTTGTCCCACATAATGTGGCGTGGGCAATGCAATAGTTGCACACTCACTCCAGAGGACCACTATAGTTCCACACTCACTCCAGAGGACCACTATAGTTCCACACTCACTCCAGAGGACCGCTATAGTTCCACACTCACTCCAGAGGACCACTATAGTTCCACACTCACTCCAGAGGACCGCTATAGTTCCACACTCACTCCAGAGGGGCCGCTATAGTTCCACACTCACACCAGAGGACCGCTATAGTACCACACTCACTCCAGACAGACCACTATAGTTCCACACTCACTCCAGAGGACCGCTATAGTTCCACACTTACTCCAGAGGACCGCTATAGTTCCACACTTACTCCAGAGGGCCGATATAGTTCCACACTCACTCCAGAGGACCGCTATAGTTCCACACTCACTCCAGAGGGCCGATATAGTTCCACACTCACTCCAGAGGACCGCTATAGTTCCACACTCACACCAGAGGGCCGATATAGTTCCACACTCACTCCAGAGGACCGCTATAGTTCCACAGTCCACACTCACTCCAGAGGATCGCTATAGTTCCACACTCACTCCAGAGGACCTCTATAGTTCCACACTCACTCCAAAAGACCACTATAGTTCCACACTCACTGTAGAGGATACAGATTATACAAACGTACCATTATGATTATACGTTATCCAGGTTATAGCCACAATAATAAATAAATGCGTATGTATGAGTGTGCATGTATGTGCATGTGCATGTGGGCGTGCATGTGTCGTGAGTCTCCTCCCTCCAGACCTCCTCCTGTTCTTCTAGTCCTCCATGTTTTTGTCTTCTTTTCAGGGTAAGGAGTGTGTGTGTGTGTGTGTGTGTGTGTGTGTGTGTGTGTGTGTGTGTGTGTGTGGTGCGTGTGCGTGTGCGTGTGCGTGTGCGCACGCGTGTGTGCGCGTGCATGCATGTGTGTGTGTGTGTGCGTGTGCGTGTGTGATTCATTTGGATGAGACATTGTTTTCTTTAGCCATCGTCTTCTGCTGTGTTTGACAAGTGTATGCCAACATCAGTTTGGCCTTCCATGCACTTTGCAGCTGCGGCTTTTGGCTTCCCTTTTGACTTTTTTTCTCAGACGTTTTTCTTGTACGGAAAAACAATCATTAACGTGGTGAAGTGCATCTTGATGATGTCATCAAACTCTCTTTCACCATGTTAGTGATTTTTTTTCAGACCTCCAGTTCCAGGAAACACAGAATGTGAACAACATCTTTAAGGTATATTAATGGGTATATTAATGTTGGAAATGGGTGGAATTCCCCTTTAAATGACAGTGATTCTGTCCTTTTGTGCAACTATCACTGTTTGCGTGTGTGTGTGTGTGTGTGTGTGTGTGTGTGTGTGTGTGTGTGTGTGTGTGTGTGTGTGTGTGTGTGTGTGTGTGTGTGTGTGCGCGTGTGCGTGCGCGTGTGCATGGGCGTTTTTGCCATTAGGCAGACTAGGCAGTTGTCTAGGGCGCCATGACAGAAGGGGGGGCGAGGGGAGGGGGCGACCACCAGACATGCTTTAAAAGGATCCCAGGCTAATAAAACTCATATGGATAAACACATACTTATGCTCTATAACTAGAATTGAACATTTAAAACACACATAATAAGTTCTTCAGTTTAAAAATAGCTCATAATTTTATCCCTTGGGGGTCGCCATTTTACAGGAGATTTTCCTTGCCTAGGGCTCCAAATTGCTTAGAAACGCCACTGTGTGTGTGTGTGTGTGTGTGTGTGTGTGTGTGTGTGTGTGTGTGTGTGTGTGTGTGTGTGTGTGTGTGTGTGTGTGTGTGTGTGTGTGTGTGTGTGTGTGTGTGTGTGTGTGAGACAGAGAGAGTCGGTGGAGTGAGCTGCATGCAGGCTGTAGGAGGCTCCATTGTGATGCGACGTTGCATAAATAATGCCACGGGGCTCCTGAATGCACCGTCGCCATGGCGACCTTTGTGCCTGGCTGAGCACACCGCTCTGTGTGTGTGTGTGTGTGTGTGTGTGTGTGTGTGTGTGTGTGTGTGACTTCTTTTGTGGCTTGAGGCCAGGGGAGAGAGAGAGAGAGACACAGAGACACAGAGAGAGAAAGAGAGAGAGAGGCCGGTTGGCAGGGAGCCCGCTGACACTTGTAGTGTCTCTCTCTCTCTCTCTCTCTCTCTCTCTCTCTCTCTCTCTCTCTCTCTCTCCCTCTCTCTCTCTGTGTTTGTAGTGTCTCTGTCACTACGCGGGACGGGACATACGCTGAGTGTCCACACACTTGGACGTAGCAGACAGGAAGTGATGCATGCGGGATACTATCATTATTACATTATAAGGACGTATATACCGTACAGATAAAGTGGGACAAACTCCGTGTAACTAACTGACTCCTGGACATTTGAGCTGCTTCTCTTGGCGCTGCTTGTTTTGTTGGGTTTAACTCTGTGAGGCATGGTCCATGTGAAGGTATGTGAACGCTGCATTCCCATGCTCTGTCTGTCTGTCTGCTCTTGTGTGTTATTATTTGTGTTATTCGTTGTTATTTCGTTGTTTGTAGGGCTGAGCTAGCCCCTAAAACATCTGCCTTTTGAAAAAAATGTGTCATGTCATGTGGCAGAAAATTCTATGGGCTTTTTAATGTTTCTTTAGGTGATGTTTAAAGGGGAATTCATTTTCAACATTTTAATATGCCATTACTATACCTTAGAGATGTTGTGTGGACATGATAGAAAAAGTTCCCCCAATTCTGTATTCCCTAAAAATGGATGTCTGAAAAAATCATTAACATGGTGAAATACATCTTGATGATGTCATCAGATGTATTTCACCATGTTAATGATTTTTCTTTCAGACCCCTTTTGGACCCGCTAGGGTCCATTTGGTTCACATTTGTACACTCAGGAAAATTTTGAAAATGGGTGGAATTCCCCTTTAATAAACAAAGTGACAGAACAGTCTATGAACTATTACTGTTTGTTTAGAGCATGACATTTTATAACGAACATTGCAGAAGTCTATGGACTAATACTGTTTGATAATTAACAGAGTGGCATGGAGCATGAAGCGTATTAACGTTTGTTACTCTATATGTGGTACTAAACACTGATGCTGTGCATCAGCTGAGTCTATGGACTTTTAACATTTGTCGAGGGCATTACATGCCATGTCAAGTTGCTGGCATGCAGCCAAATAAAGTCTGTTGACTTTTTATTGTTTGTTTACCGCAGTTAAGCAAACGTTGGACATCGCGTAGCTGCCGTTTGGTGGCAGCTATATAGCCAGGGTGGCAGTGACAGTGATGATTTATTTGTTTGTTTTCGTTTTTCAAAATGTGGTTTTACACCAGCGGTTTTCAACCAGTGGTCCCGGGACCACCAGTGGTCCTTAAGACGGTTCCAGGTGGTCCACAGCTAAGTTGGTTAACCAGATGAAAAGTTGGTTGTAACTCTTGAGAATGTAAAAATGAAAGCATTACACTAAATATTCATCATCTAAATTAGCACCAATTAATTAAGAAGTCTACACAATTAGAGAATGTAGAAGAATGGCCATTCTTGATCTACTGTATGTTTGAAAGTTTCATTTGCGAAAATCCAACTTGGAATTGTGGACAAAATAAATCTTTAGTTTTGGGTCTGTGGTGTGAAAATCTTGTTAAATGTTGGTCCGTGGCTCAAATGCTGAATAAATAGTGAGCCCTGGTATCTAACAGGTTGAAAACCACTGCTCTATACCTTTGTGAATCTGGTTTATGTCGAATGTTATGTATCTGTCACACACATGAGCGTGTGTGTGTGTGTGTGTGTGGGCGCGCGCGTGTGTGTGCGTGCTTCGCTCAGTGTCTCAGTAACAGGTGTCTAGTTGTTCTGCAGCCTTGAATTGGAGGGAACAGACACAACAGGGGCGGGGGGGGAGGGATAGAGGCAGGGGCGGATTTAGGAATGGGCATGGGGGGGGGGGGGGGGGGGGGGGGGGGCAATGTCCCCCTAAATGCCCAGTCTGCCCCATCAAACATGATGTCATGCAAAACAACTCAAGATATTTCAAATTAAAGTGCTTATAATTAAAATGAATTGAAACACTACTACTGCTACTAACTAACTACAGCTGTGTCTCCACTAAACCAACAGCATTTCATCATTGAAAACAGAAAACTCCCTGAGTCAGACTTTTAGCTTCATGCATGCTGCGTGCCTGTTGCAACAATAACTAATGTTGTTATTATTGATGCTTTACTTGACTAATGAAAGTCCTGTAACTGAAAATGGTATGGGTACGGCCCATACCATTTGCTTCTGCCCCCCCCCCCCCCATTGGGAAATGTTATATCCGCCCCTGGATAGAGGGAGGGGGGCATAGGTCTTGTTTTGTTGTTTTCAAGGAGCGGCTGAGATCACCACACACACACACACACACACACACACACACACACACACACACACACACACACACACACACACACACACACACACACACACTCCTTTCTCAGTTTTCACGGCCATATTTACTTGGCGAAGCCACCGTGGCCCGTGTGTCTGTCAGTCCGTCCAACCGTCTGTCTGTCTGTCTGTCTGTCTGTCTGGCCCCTGATAAATAAAACAACATCAGAAGGAGTAAACATTACGCCAGTCCGCGTTTCATCTCTGCTACATCAGCAGCTGTTGCCGGTGGTGTTGACGACCGTTTGGTCTCGTAACATCCATGTCTTTTTAAGAGTTTTGCGGTTCGTTTTTTTCTTTCCCCGTCGTTGCGTATAGAACGCTGCTGCTCATGAGATATTCATGTGTGGGGAATGTGTGTTTACTTGGATGGATGTGAGATCATTTGACTCTAAAAGAAAGAAGTGATGAGGGGGAAACTTCAAAAAGAGCAACGCTCCCATAATATGCCTAGCCCTAGTTGTGTGTTTTTTTTATTTTTAGATATTGCGCGAGATGTAAAAAGGAATGGGCAGTGTCGTGCTATGAGCTATGGTTGAGTATACGGTTCAACTCGCAGAGAGTTTTATTTCACAGACACTTACAGGCTGTAAGGTCTGGCGTCTGGTGAGTTGTGTGTGTACACACACACACACACACACACACGCACACGCACACGCACACGCACACGCACACACACCCAAGCACAAACGCTACGTGTGTAGACTATATGTCTGTGCTTTTTACTATTTCTGTGCTGCCCCTTCCTAGATTCAGCTTTGAGGGTTTGGATAAACAGACAATGGGTGCAATTCCCGATCGCTGTGGTGTAGCCAGGTATGGTGTAAGTCCTCTCATTGGCTGCATGGCAGCAAATCAGGTTTGGGGCCGTTCTCATTGGCTGCATGGCAGCAGGTCTGGGGCCTTGAGGTAGGCCCGAAAGCCTATACCACCAGGCCCTGGGCCTACCAAATAATTATCCATAATAATTAAAACCAGTCATCAAGAGCTTCAACTCATGATGAACAGCAGGGGAGTACAGTAACATTTTTAATTGGGGGGTCAGGTGATTTCTGGACCTTTTGACTTGCAGGTTTTAATTATTCTGGGTAATTATTTGGTAAGCCCAGGCCCAGGGCTGGTGGTATAGGCTTTCGGGCCTACTTCAAGGCCCCAGACCTGATTTGCTGCCATGGAGCCAATGAGAAGACTTACACCATACCCAGCTACACCACAGCGATTGAGAATTGCACCCATTGTCGTAACACCAAACACTGAAAGCCATATTGACGACTATAACTTAACGATAACTTGCCTATTGCGCACAAGTAGTCCATTGCAAACTTCAGTGTTGTGCACACATAGCCCATGGCCTACTTTAGAGCCCGACCAATAGAATCATATCGGGAGGGTGGAGGTCCTATCGTATTAGTGAAATTGTCACTGATAGAAGTGCACAGTGTGCACCACTAGCTGCTTCAGTGTTTTCATGTTTATGTGTCAAAGTGATGCCAATGGTGCTGGAGAGTTGGACTGGTATGTGTTTGTCTGTGTCACTATTCAACTGTACTCCATTTGTTCCTTGACAGCTTGACTGAACAAGTTAACAAAAAGAAAGAAAGGTCTTGAATAAAGACATTAGTTTAAAAAAGCAGTTTGCCTGGTCTAATGTCAATGTGACTGTACCACTGCATAATCTTATCAGCACAAGATCTTTGCACAAAGTTACGAATTCGACAAAGGGCTACTTTCATTCCAGCTAAAAACAAACCATATATCGGTTGCAAATCGGTTATCAGTGGTTGTATTCCTCTATCGCATCACATTGTTTATGCCCTACAGACTTTATTGCATAGTTATATATAATATATATTTATGTTATATATTGAATTGAGGCTGAGGCGTGACGTTAGGAGCACAGGAGTCAGATCAAAACGGTTACTACTTCCGGTTCAGGGGCGGTTCAGGGACCACTTATTTGGATGACAATTTATGGCAGGTTCGTCGCAAACCAGGCGAGAACATACAGTACAGTAGTCTACGGAGCTCCATTCTCGATGAATTCATCTCCATCTGTTCTTGTAGCACTGTAGGACTCTTTATAAGGACGGATATCTCCGTTCTTGCAACTTATAGTGTTAAATGGTGACGTGTGAACCTGTTATAGCAACCAGATCTCACAGATAATAGTACACTATGCACAGAATGGCAACTACAGAATTGCCGTGCATACACTACCAGGAAAAGTCAAAATCCCTAAATTTGTACTTGGGCGTGGTTTTCACAAACACGGACGACGGACGTGCATCACCGTGGCTAGTTGGGGGTGGGTCAGTTTTAGTTTCATCATATTTATTATTCTGTCCATAACACATCGCAACTCGGGCGCAACTGAGTCGGCTCTACCCAGAGCCTTCTAGTGGGAGAGTTAGGATATTGAGGGGTCAGAAACCAGAGTGGAGCACGTGACTAGTATACAGAGCCTCTCCGAGTGCAAACTGCAGTTGGGAATACATTGTTTTCAACGAGAACGGCGCAAATAAGAGTTATTTTTGGTATGTATGCAAAACGGCAACTGTTTTAAAGTAATGTTCTGTACAGTCTGTAATGTTTATGTTGTACTACTATTAAAGAACAAGGGTTTTAAAGTCATTAAAGCTGGATTAAATATCTGAGTCCAATGCATTTCTGCATACTCCTACTGCTACATTGCAGCAGCCTCGCAGGCAATCTCACGAGACGCCCCTGTATCGCGAGATTGTCAGTTGATAACAGTGTGTGTGAATGGGGTGCTGTTGGCTCTATGCTCCTTCAGCAGCGCGAGCAACCTGGCGCACAGGAGTGAACGGGAATATCCTAACTCTCCCACTAGAAGGCTCTGGCTCCACCGACCTTCGCAATGCTCAGCACGGCAATTTGCTTGGCTAGAGCCTCGCTCGATGGTGCTTCGTCATTGTCAATGAAGACATATTTCAGTATAATATGCACAGATCCATTTTGGTATAATATGCAGAGATTTTTGTATGGATGGAATTGCAATTCTTTGCATATTCTGCTAAACCTTGTGAGTGTGATGATCACAAGCACGCTAAAACATGAATTAAAGTTCTCAAACGCCACTTTCGGAAGTCAGCAGCTCTTCCTACGGCAGCTTGCGGGTCATATCTGCACGCTTTTAGATTATAGCCTACTTTCAATCAATTGATATTTCAAGATGAAAGAAATCAAAGGACATTTTGAAGTTTTTTTTTTTTTTCTCCAAACCTCTGACAGAATGCTCTGTTCGCGTTCAATCTTCCAGAAAATCCTTAAGCCTCTTTCTTTCTTTGGTGTCTTTGGCATTCTGAACCCCAGCAGTGTGCCTGTTTTATAGTGTCCCCAAAAAAAGGTTCATGGCCACAGACCCGCCAAAAGGAATCATGTTTGAAAAACTGGACAAGATAAGTGGAGTGGGTTTTTGAAGGAGCACTTTCTGACGGCCGCTGGTGGGAATGATAGTCATTCATCCTGACAGCATGGTGGACAAACCTGGAGCTGCCTGAGGCCACATCAGGCTCTCACACACGCACACACACACACACACACACACACACACACGCATGCATGGACACACACACACACCCACACACACACACACACACACACACACACACACACACACACACACACAACACACACACACACACACACACACACACACACACACACACACACACACACACAGCAGACTATTCCCAGTCGCTGTTTCTGAAGCCATAACGATTATATTTTTTAATTGGCCTAAAATATTATCTATAGCTCTACTGTATATCAGGTATTTTCAGCAGGTGGTCTGGGGACCACCAGTTGTCCCTGAGAGGATTCCAGGTGGTCCCCAGCTAAATGATGGACAGTTGTATAACCAAATGGACCCTGTAACTCTTGAGAGCTAAACTCTTGAGAGCTCTTGAGAGTTAAATTATATTTAAATCTGATTTAATCTATTCAGTCATTTTCAAGAATCTACACAATTGAAAGATGTGGAATATTTGTTATTTTGACCAACATTTTGCCATTTATCTCTCAGACAAAAACTTGAAGATCCTTAGTCTCTGATCTGGCACTCTCTGAAACATGTGACATGCATGTGGCATTATTTAAAACAGCACTCAATAACATGCAGTCCTTTTTTGTCTAATCACAAAAAATATTATTTTCGCTGATTCTCTTGTGTAATATTGCTTAATTGGTACAGGGGGTTTCTTGGGGTCATACCATTAACTCCTCAGACCCCAAGGACGTTAAGACGACTTGCAAACAAGGTAAACAAGGTTGTTTACCTGGGCCAAGGATGATAAGACGTAATTTGTTTACTCCATGGATTAATGGTCGATGCTAACCGAATTAGCATCTTCGGGATCTTCGGGAACGTAAATAATTTCCAAAATATGGGGATGCATGTGTACATGCGCATCCTGATTGGACAAAACGCTTTTCTGTTTTCTCCAAAAGCCCCAAACTGAAACTAGGGTTTTTTGACCCCTGGGGTGAAATCACTTACTATACCTTGAAAGGTAGGGTAAGTGATTTGAAATCCATTGTGTAGTACCAGCCTGGTGCACTAGGGGCCCCCAAGAGTAGTGAACCTGCTGCTCGATCCTGATTGGAGGAGAATTAATTCACCCTCCACCTGGGGAACTTTTATTAGCTCCTCTGCTAACGTGGGGGAGGGGGAAACTCCATATATTGTCTGCACACCTAATAATAGAGCATTATAACAGATTTTTTTTTTTTGGTGATATCTGACAAAAGTGAAATCACTTCCCCTACCTTTAATTTGAAATGGGACTTTCTACATGATGGGCACTTTCTACGTTTTGAGTACGTTTTGATACCAATACTTCGTACTTTTGCTCAATGGAACAGATGTTTTTTTTTTTTTCTGACTTCAAATTCACTTCAAGCACATCCCCTGACCATGCACGTGTGCGCACACACACACACACACACACACACACACACACACACACAACACACACACACACACACAACACACACACACACACACACACACACACACACACACACACAGAGTGAGTGCTGCGATCTGGACGTTGTCCACAACATGCTGTACAGGAGAAAGCACCTGTCATGTTGTATGAGTTGCTGTACGGAGCAACGCAGCATTAAACTGACAGAGACGCATGTATGGAACTGCACACATATGTCCTTTCCTACTGTACTGTACACCAGGGGCGGATGTAACATTTCCCAATTGGAGGGGGGCAGGAGAAAATGGCATGGGGCGGCTTCATCACCCCTGTCGCTTCGCGCCACGGGTGATGAAGCCGCACCCATACCATTTTCAGTTACAGGACTTTTAGTAGTCAAGTAAAGCATCAATAATAACACCAGTTGTTGTTGAAGTTGCAACAGATACGCAGCATGCATAAAGCTAAAGGTCTGACTCAGAGAGTTTTCTGTTTTCAATGATGAAATGCTGTTGGTTTAGTGGTGACACAGCTGTAGTTAGTTAGTAGCAGTAGTAGTGTTTCATATCATTTTAAATATAAGCACTTTAATTTGAAATATCTTGGGTTGTTTTGCATGCCATCATGTTTGGTGGGGCAGACTGGGCATTTAGGGGGGCATTGCCCCCCATGCCCATGCCTAGATCCGCCCCTGCTATACACACATGTACAGTATCTGGGTTAACCACCTGAGCCCTCGGTATGCTTAGATAGCAGTTTATATCGACTTATAGCGTCTCATGTAAGCATAGCACTATATGTACAGTACGTTTCCGGTTCGATCCCTATGGGCTCCCCTATACAGTTAGTGTTGAAGTTTCCTTGAGCAAGACACTGAAGCCCTGATTGCTCAAGATGAGCAGGTTGGTGCTTTGCATGGTTGCCATCGGTGCGTGTGTGTGCGTGTGTGTGTGTGTGCGTGTGCGTGTGCGTGTGTGTGTGTGGATGGATTAGGGCTGCAACAATTAATCAATGAATTGTAATCAATCGAACCAGTAATTATGTTAATTGTCAACTAATTTAGTCATCGATTAATCAGATCATCAGGTGGTCCCTCGTTAAATGATGGACATTTAGTAAATGAAACCAAATGGACCCAAATGGGTTAAATTATATTAAATTATATTTAAACATCTGAATGACTTAATTGTCAAAAATCTACACAATTAGACAATTTTGCTAGTTAGTTTGCTCTACTAAATTGTGGACACAAACTTGAAAATCCTTAGTTTTGGGGTCTGAGAGACTAAACTCAACATCAAATGATGGTCCGTGGCTAAAATGCAGAATAAATAGTGGGAGTTCTCTCACTTAACCA
>CM076976.1:28779554-28792054 GCA_039105355.1 Benthosema pterotum
ATGTGAAATCATCCCTCCATTTTCAACCGCTTATTCGTAGTTGGGTCACAGGGTCAACAGATCCACCAGAAAACCGCAGACTTTCCTAACCTAATAACCGTGTTGCTTCGCTGTGTGGTCGTAGAAGTGTTCCTTATTCCAAGATCTCAGAGTTGGCAACCCTAGTGGACTGTCAAATAAATCTAAGGTAGGATGTACATCAGGGGTGCCCACACTTTTTTGACTTGAGAGCTACTTTCAAAATGACCAGCTCAACAAGATCTACACATCAAATATCTGATTATTCCATTACTGAAAATCCATTTCAAGGCCCTTAGAAAGTGTGAGCTTTGAAATAGTGGTGATGGTGTTACTCACTGTTATAGTATTTAAAAATAATGGGAGAGAATTGGAAGGTTTTCCTGTATATGCTACTACTGACATTTGAAAACAGTATTTGAGTTGACAGTTTGTGATGTTGATTTTAGTCTCTTGCACCCAAAACTAAGAACTTTCACGTTTTGTCCACAATTGGGAAAGAGAACTGTCAAAACATTGGTCAAAATAACAATTATTCTCCATTTTCTAATTGCGTGGACTCTTGAGAGTGTAACTCTCTACTGGTAGATCACGATCTACCTTTTGGGCACCCCTGATGTACATGTACTGTATAGACAGGGGGTTCCAGTTGGTAGCTAAATGGACCATTATTAGGGGTTTAACTTGCAAGAGTGTGAAATGAAACCAAACAAACTCTTACGGGTCTGTTTAGTTTCATTGCAGTGTTGTAGTGGTACTTTTAGAAGTGGGGGGACACCTCTTGAAGGGGAATTCCACCCATTTTCATTTTTTTTTCTGAGAGTGTACAAATGTGAACCAAATGGGTCTGTTTAGGTCCATTGTACACTCTGAAGAGTTAAATTATTGTTAAAACACCTGAATTGCTACCTGAACTGAATAACTTTCAAGAATCTACAAAATTAGACAAATCTATTTTTTATTATTATTATTTTTTTTTATAAACGTTAGTCTGTTTTCTCGTCTAAATACAGCATGGGATCGTTTACAAAAACTATTGATTTTGGGATAAAAATGTGTAGCTTTGGGTGACTGAGAGACTAAACCTCATCAAACGGTGGTCTGTGGCTAAAATACTGAATAAATGATCCGCCCCTGTTCACACAGCAGGCTGTGAGTGAGCAACTGACTGATGACTTTACAGCGACAGTAAAATCACTGACACTCCGGGGTGCCAGGGGATCAGTGCCTGTCCTGTTGCATTGTGGGAGACGGAGGCCTGTAGTCTCAAAGAGGTGCTAATGATCTGGCTTTGTTTCCACTGTTAAAAACCAGCGACCGCCGCGAACGGGGGTCACCCTGTCCACACCCTGACATATGCCGCCGTTCTACCGCTTCAAAAAAGGACTGCGGTGGTGTGTGTGTGTGTGTGTCTCAGGGCCAGATCTAGAGGGGGGCAGGGGTGGGCAGAGCCCAGCCAAATGTCCATCCTGCCCACCCAATGAAAGGTAATATCAGTGGTTTTCATCAGTGGTCTGCATGGGGACCACCAGTGGTTGAGAGAGGTCCAGGTGGTCCCCAGTAACTCATTGAGAGCGTAAACATGAAACCAAATGGACCCTTGCGGGTCCATTTGGTTTCATGTTTGCGCTCTCAAGAGTTAAAATATTCATCATGTGAATTAGCCCAAAGTCTACACAACTAGAGAATGTAGAAGATTAATGGTCATTTTGATCTGTATGTTGGACTGTTTTGTTTCTCAAATCCAGCCTGGAATTGTGAATTGTGGCTCAAATGCCGAATAAATAGTGGGCCCTGGTGTCAAAAAGGTTGAAAACCACTGCTTCATATGAAAAACTTTGCCCAGTTGCCCACCCTGAGTGTTGCCCACCCTGCATTTCTTCCAGCCCACCCTAGTAGGGCTGGCTAAATCCGGCCCTGTGTGCGTGTGCATTTCACCAGTCCAAACAGAGACAATGGTTTTTATCTACCAAAACAATAGTGATGACCATATGTTGCCTCATCAGTTAAAGGGCCACTCCGCCCCCATTGGAATTCCACGCCTGTCAGTCACAAATGGTGATGTCACAAAGGGCTCCGATTAACGCGGCTGACTGGCTGGCTGGACGGACAATCTGTTGCACATATCAGCTGGAAGCCAAATACATATCACTGTGGGGGTCCTCCTCGACAAAATTGTTTTGAGAACTACTGAAGCCCTTTTAGTAGAATCAGCAGAGGTCTTAATAGGGAAAAAAAAACAATATTGACACTAGTGCATCATCAATCTTTAAAGGACAGTTCCACACCAAAACACATTGGGCATCCATCTAACCTGATTCCTATATTGCCATCATACATAATGCCCTTGATTTTTGTCATAGATGCCCACTTTTCTACATTTCACCCTGAGGTCCCCCTTCCCCCAGTGCAGTTTGCATTGCCGCAGGTTGTCTTTAATCTAATTCAGGTATTTTAGTAGCTCCAAACATCACATCAAACCACACACTACAAACTAATTGGGCCAATATGTGATTTAAAAAAAAAAAAAAAAAAAAAAAAAAAAACTCATGTGGCACCCCTGTAGCAAGAGTTTTGGAGAGGAGAGTGGCAGAATGGAAGGATGGAGAGGATGAGGAATAGATTACTTTGGATCGAGTGATGTAAAACTCACGTGTGAGTATCAGTATACAGTACACCTCAAGGGTGAAACCTGGAGCAGGGGGCATCTATGACAACAATCAAGTGCAATATACTGTATATGATGTCACAGCATTCAAATGTTATAACTGGCTTTGAGGCCCATAGCAAGATTGGAGACCAGACAGAGGAAAAATTTAACAATTTATTGAATAATTAATGAAAAAAGGCATTTTTAGTTCCAAATAAGGCTGGCAGGAACTACTGCTGATCAAATAACTGAACAAAAATGGAGCTCTGGGCTTGGTGGCTGCTCCCGCAGCCCACCTGAGGAGGGAGGGAGGAAGGAAGGAAGGAAGGAAGGAAGGAAGGAAGGAAGGGAAGGAAGGAAGGAAGGAAGGAAGGAAGGAAGGAAGGAAGGAAGGAAGGAAGGAAGGAAGGAAGGAAGGAAGGAAGGAAGGAAGGAAGGAAGGAAGGAAGAGAACAATTGTAAGCAAGGCAGGCCTTTTCAAATGTTTGGGGCGGACACTGGCCAGGTGTCTGCCCCTCTGCCAATCACCAGCTCCGCCCTCCAATCAGCACTGCAAACAGGGTTGTTAAACCAGAGCCACACACACCAACCCATTCTCAATGCCACTGCGTCCATACCAGACGCCTGTCATGGCAAGCACTGCGTCCAAATCGGATGCCATGGGATTTGGCGAGGCGTCTCATATGGATGCATACGTTCAACACTTGCTCCGTCTAACGGCCAGTTATAGAACTGCCAATACACCAAGACAGGAGCCGCGCTGACTCGAACGGGCAACCTACTGACTATGGCTAACTAAAACCTAACTATGCCTAAACCTTACCCTCAGTAAAACTGGACCAAAAGTAGGCAGAAATGCTTTGCCCAGCTTTAATGACCTTATACATCCATTTAATTTATATAATTTGATAGTAATAGTACAACATAAACAGATACAGCTATTACAGATAGCTAGTACAGATAGATAGTTCAATACTGTACGATACAGTTGACAGGTTTCATACGTGCTTATATAGCTCTTATTTGCGCCACCCACGTTGAAAACTATGCATTTCCAACTCAAGTGTGTCCCTATTCGGGCTGCCTGGACAGCGCTTGAGCATTTACGTTTCTGACCCCTCAATGTCTCAACTCTTCTACTTGATGGCTCTGGCTGGAACACCCCCTGCATGGATGTGTCCATCATACCCCATGTATAACACATCCCCATAAGCCATCAAGCAGCAGCCACATTGTTTTGTTCTTGCGTCTGTTTGTGTGTGGATATGGACGCCGGCCGGGCAGGCATTTTGTCAGGCTACCGGACACACAGCGGGCATTCGTCTGGCTGCGAAGCATGGCACAGCATGGCATGCGTGTGTTTTGTGTGTGTGTGCGTGTGTGCGTGCGTGTGTGTGCGTGTGTGCGTGCGTGCGTGCGTGTGTGCGTGTGTGTGTGTATGTGTGTGTGTGCGTCTTGGCCGTAGCTGCAGAGCCCGGTGAGTGTGTCTGGCGGAAAGGCGTGGATCGGCTTGGCAAGCCAGTGAGAGAAACGTTTACCCGGGAAGCTGTCGAAGCTCTCCACTGCTAGATTACACTATCCCAGGTGTCTCCTCTCCTCTCCTCTCCTCTCCTCTCCTCTCCTCTCCTCTCCTCTCCTCTCCTCTCCTCTCCTCTCCTCTCCTCTCCTCTCCTCTCCTCTCCTCTCCTCTCCTCTCCTCTCCTCTCCTCTCCTCTTTTCAACTCGCTTCTCCTCTCCTTATGTCAATACAGCCAATTAGCTCTTTTCAAAACCCTACCCTTTGGGGCGGAGTTTAGTCACTGTCTGATGCCAAATACAGTAATTTAGCAACTATGCTGGTCAAGCTTTCCTCATCAAGTGTGCCTATTGGACAAGGACGGTTTGGGGAGGGACTTAGCGAAGGGCCAGTTGAGTTGAGTTGAGTTGACAGTTCTTAGATAGGAACCAGACAGACAGACAGAGACAGGTTCCAATCACAGAATACCAATACCCAATCGGTGTTGCCACCTGCCAAAATCCAAAATGCACTAGTGGCACTTCCAAAACGCACCAGAATGCGCTAGATGCTTGCCTGGAAGACCATTAATGACCATTCTCTATAGTTGTGCAGACTTGGGCTAACACACATGATGAATATTTTAAAGGTAGGGGAAGTGATTTGAAATTCATGGTGTAGTACCAGCCTGGTGCACTAGGGCCCCCCAAAAGTAGCTACACTATGTGAACCTGCTGCTCTCTCCTGATTGGAGGAGAATTGTGGTGACCTGGGGAACTTTTATTAGCTCCTCTGCTAACGTGGGGGAGGGGGAAACTCCATATGTGGTTTCCACACCTTATAATAGAGCATTTTAACAGAAAAAAATATTTTTTGGGTGATATCTGACAAAAGTGAAATCACTTCCCCTACCTTTAACTCTTGAGAGCATAAAAATGAAACCAAATTGACCCGCAAGGGTCCATTTGGTTACATGTGGTTAACCAGCTGTCATCATTTAGCCTGGGAATCACTGTTTGAAAACCACTGTCGTAGCAGGAGGAAAATGGTGAAAAATTAGGGTTTTATCTCTGGCGCCTGTCAATCAATTTCGTCCCAACTCACCAGCCAAAAAGCACTAGATTTTCCGCCAGGAGCTTTTCACTAATTTTGCCGCTAGGGGGGTCTGAAAAAGCGCTAAATATAGCGACAAATGCGCCAAGTTGGCAACACTGTACCCAATTATGTCTGACTGACAGGTATATAAAGTCGTATCTATCAGCAGATCGTTGCAGTATGATTGCAGGTATTATAGGTATAAAATAAGGGTGGTTGTGGACTGATGGATTGTACACTCTCTTGTTATGAGGGTGATGTATGAAGTATATCGAGTTGTTTTTCTGTTTCTGCTTCTTGAACGCTGATTTCCATGCAGTGAGTCCAGAGTGGATCTGCAGTGTCAAACTATAATCAATGGTGTACACCAAGTACTTCATCTATGTAACTACTGTGTACTCAAGTACTGTACTTATCTCATTCTTACTGAGATATTTCCAGTTTTCAGCACATTTATTTGCACATTTGCCACATCGCAGAGGCAGACACTTTTACGGCATACGTAGGCTATTTGAAAATGTTAGTTTGCCGTAGATTTGATTTGCATATATATTAGGTTTTGGCCATTTGAAAAATAGCTGATCTACAAGATCACATTGCGAGGCTTGGCAGATCTGCAGATTGGCCACGGAAGTTCACAGGATCTACTGAATGTGTTACAGGACTTTTATTACTGTAGGAAAGTAAGGCATCAATGATAACAATATAATAATATCAGCTGTTGTGCAGCATGCATAAAGCTGAAGGTCTGACGCCCCTGAGTACAGTGTAATTATAAGTGCACGGTGAACGGAGGACAATTCGAGGACACGATCTGTTCTCACAACAGTGATATTTGCAAAGTCACAGAGAGTATACAGTAGTGAACTATGGATTCGGGCAAACTTTTTTTTTCCCGCCTGCAGGGCGACACAGGGAACGCTTTACCATTTTCTTTTTCATTTTGGTTTCTTTTCTTTTTGTCTGGCGGACATTTGAAGGTCTCCATTTTCCATCACGCACGCCCGCTCACCCATGTGGAATCACATCAGGCGTGTGGTGTGTGCGCAGGCACGTGTGTGCGTGTAAATGTCAGTGCTGCTCTAAATGTTTAGAACCACTGCTGTAGAAACACAAGGGCCTAGAACTTCGTCACCGCTAAACCCCTTATCCCTTAACTTATTTGCCTTTTTAATCTATTAAAAAATCATTTTTTTACAGTTAAAATGGCCAGTCTTCAAGCTAACAAAGTGTCAATAGATTGGCATATTGAACTATTACAAAATACTTCCCTATGTATGAATGAATGGACCATTGTTAAGCGCTTTGAGCACTTGGAAAAGGGATCTAAAAATGCAATCCATTGAAATGCAATCCATTATAAAAAATAGTAAAAAAAAAAAAAAAGAAAAAAAGGTTATAAGGAGTTTGGGATAAGGTGTTTAACGTGTGACGAAAATGGTGTCCAAGTTCTTCCGAAATAATAAGACATTTGTAAAATCGGGTCCTGGGGTCTCAGTGGATTTAGCTAAAGCCAAACTTTTTCCACATGAAGGATCCCCTAGATTGATACTCATTAGCCTGCAGACCTCGATTTGAAGAGATAATACCAGAGACCCCCATAAAAGAAGATTTTTTTCGCTGCTCTGTAGCACTGATTCACAATCCCCCCCACTGTAATGACATCTCTATCAGAAAATCTATATTAATTTAACTCTGAGACTCTCGGTACCAAGACATATTTAACCAATGAGAGTCAGAGTTGGGGGTTGGTCTGTAACAACAGATCCGAACAGACACAGCTGTTTGGCCAGCAGCCCCATCACTCAACAGTGCAACAGTTACAGTGTCAAACATGGTGACTGCAACTGTGGTGAATTGCAACTGCAACTGCGGTGAATTTGTCCATTAAACTGACCTATGACAAATAGTTTCTTCAAAGAAGCGTTTTGGTTGTATAAACGTCATCATCTGACTGTTCACATGCTTGTAGTGTTTGTGTAGTTGGCAAACAGGCTAGCCCATTAGCCACATGATTGTCAACAACCTAACTTCTCCCCCTTGAAATCTCACAAACAGCGGACAATTTCAGACTCAAGCTCCAGGAAGCCGAACTCGAGTCTGATAATCAGGCTAGAGTTAGAGACCCACACGGGTCCATTTGGTTCCAAACTAGCTGGGGACCCCCCATCAGGGTCTGAGAACTCCCTCAAAGAACCCTTGGGCGTCCTCGGACCCTACTTTGTGAATAGGGGTGGGCAAAAAAATTGATATACCAATATATCGCAATTCTTAATGCCATGATATCAATATCGATTCACCAGGTTCAAAATCAATTTTTGTGAGGTGATCGATTTTTATGTAGGTCCTATTCATTAATTTGTTGTCAGAAAGACTGACTGACGTTATCAGGCTGCATTGATGTATGACTGAACTTTTTGTTATTTATATTGACGTCATCAAGTTGTGTTTGTGTTGTGTTTGTAAATTATTTTTCTTTCAGGACCTTTTTTCCGAGGGTGTACGAATGGAACCAAATGGACCCTGTCAGGGTCAATTTGGTTCAATTTGTATGGTCTCAGAAAAAATCTTGAAAATGGGTGGAATCCCCCTTGTTCTAGTATAATAAAAGCACAGTCATTTGTGGGGGAAAAATGTGATATATCGATATATCAAATCGAATCGCATCATAACTAAGAATCGCAATATAAATCGATTCAGAACACTAAATATCGATAAGGTATCGTATCGTGAGATAAGTGAATGATGCCCATGAATCCACTTCAGGTGATGGGCGTCACACCTTACTCCTTGGTGTGTGGGTCTGGCTGCTGGCTGGAATAGTTTCAATAGTTTTTTGTTGTTTTTTTGTTATGTTGAATTATAATGCTCAAATATCTGTACAGATACATATCTTAGATTGGTCGGATGTGAGATATTCAAAGGCCTTCGTCTTCCCAGCGTTTCATCTCCTGCCGTTTGAACATGAACTTGTTTCGGCTCTCTTTTTTTTTCTGCAGCCTGTTTATACTAGTCTCCGTCTGATCATATCTTATCGCCACCATGCATGCCATGTGCTTTTTTTTTTTACATTCTCTGGGTTTTTAATGGACCCATAGGGGCCCATTTGGTTTCATTATACAATCTCAAGAGTCACAGTTCTACAAGGGTCCATTTGGTTACCAACTGTCCCATCATTTAGCTGGGGACCACCTGGAATCCACTCAGGGACCACTGGTTGAAAAACACTGTTTTAGGGGAGTGCCTCAAAAGAGGTTAGGGCTTAACATGTGGGTTATCGGTAGGGTTAGTAACGGTCCATTTAACTGGAGGTCGATCCAATGCTGCGTTACCGATCGAGCACTTGTGCATATGCATTGGTTCATTCCACTGATATCCTGCACTCTGGGAAATAGAGCGCCTGCCAGGGCCGGACTGGACATAGGGAGTACCGGGAGCTCTCCCGGTGGGCCGCGACCATAGGGGGCCACTAAGGGGTGCATAAAAATAACAGAGAGGGGGCTATCTGCACGCTGGTTGTTGTGGGCCGGTCTGGGCCAAATTCGTGCAAAAATGGGCCGGTGTGGGCCAAATTCACGTAAAAAATGACCGGGCCAAATTTTTGTCCCAGTCTAGCTCTGGCGCCTGCTAAAGTAAATGCCTATAAACTGTAATTTGTAAATTGTACATTCTGGCTGCCAGCTCTTACTGCGTTTAGTCATCATTGGTCACCACGCTGGCTGGACTATACAGCTTTCCTGTCACCGTTCAGTTTTGAGGGTCAGTCGGGCCGGAAGTCAATATTCCAAGCCGTGTTGACCGCAAAACACGCTGAAAGCACAACAAGGCAAGGGGGGGATACCGTCAGAACCTGAGTACCTACGGCACACACACACACACACACACACACACACATACACAGTACACACCCCGGGAACACTACTGCCGACTCAGCGGACGATATGGGAGGCAATCAATCGTGATCCGTCCTTGTCAATAACATACGGCGAAAGGGTTATCCCTCTCACTGGCTGACTCACCCATTTTGATGCGTCTTCCTCTCAGCATGGCTGTCTCTGTCGTATCTGCAGCAGGCCCGGATGTAACATTTCCCATCGGGTGGTGGGGGGGGGGGGGTCGGGGGGGGGGGGGGGTGGGGGGGGGGGGGGTCTACACAATTAGCGAATGTAGAAGATTAATGGTCATTTTGATCTGTATGTTTGCCTGTATGTTTTTTCCCCCAATCCAACCTGGAATTGTGAACAAAAGCCAAATAAATATTTAGTTTTGGGGTCTTTGGGGCTAAAATGTCCTCAAATGGTGGTCCGTGGCTCAAATGCTGAATAAATGGGGATCAAACAGTTGAAAACCCCTGACTATAAAATGCCCAGACCAGAGATATTATCAGAAATGTATATGTACATGATGATGAGGAATTGAGGATGGTTGTGTTAATGCAAGGGGTCCAAAATAGAAAAATTGGTACAAGTTGAGAGCCGGAGATACCGGTCTGTGTTTCAACACCGGTTTACGATGACGTCCCTGTCAAACAGCAAAAAAGTCATTTCCCTTCAAAAATCAATGTCTCTTAATGGCAAGATCATTGTAAAGATGAAACTGCCTGCATTAAAACTGTTTTAAGTTTTAATGAAAAATAGCAGGTGTTCACGTATCATAGCGCGCCACAGAGTGGCGTGCTACGAGACGGAAAACCCAATGGTTTCCGGTTTGATCCCAGGCCCTCTTCAGAATCAGTGTTGAAGTGTCCTTGAGCAAGACACTATAACCCTCATAAAGACCAGGACAGAAGAGTTTACATAGCGTTGGATGCACGATGGGCGATGTGCAACTTTACTTTTGCTATGTGTGTGTGCGTGTATACACAGGGTGTCTCCCTTCGACTCTGCACTAATGGCTTAACTCAGTGGTACTCAACCAGTGGTCTGGGGACCACCAGTGTACACACACGTGTCTCCCTCCGACCGCACTAATGGTTTAACACTGTGGTTTTCAACCAGTGATCTGGGGACCACCAGTGGTCCTTGAGAGCATTTTAAGTGGTCCCCAGGCTAAATGATGGAAAGTTGGTTAACCAGATGTACTGTAACTCACATCGCATTCATATTCCAGAGTTAAGAACATCTAAGGTTACGCTCCTAGCTTGCCTTATTACGCTTGTTCAAAAATGGATTGGGGATTGATTGCGGAAGAACATATAGGCCCACGATCTTCCCAGCCATTTTTGCATGCAGTTCTTGCTATTACAGCTGTATATTTCACATTCAGATTAGCATACCAACTGGAGATTCTACATCTCAGGATCGATCCTATGCTCACCATCGAAAATTACCATAATATTCATGCTGACCCCAAACATCCTCGGTCTACAAAGAAAATGTAATCGCTGTATGTATTTTTGAACAGCATTCGACACGTGTGCCAGCTCATATATCGATCCATTTGCACTCCAAGATACTTCTTGGATTAAAGCTGTTGGTATCGTGGACCTTGATGATAGTAGTCATAGTATGGTCTCCTGTAGCAGTGGTTTTCAACCAGTGGTCCGGGGACCACCAGTGGTCCTTGAGAGGGTTCCAGGTGGTCCCCGGCTAAATGGCAGCGTGTTAACCAGATGTAACTCTTTGAGAGCGTAAAAATAAAAACAAATGGACGCTTGCGGGTTAAAAGTTAAAATATTCATCATCTGAATTAGCCCAGCCCAGTCTACACAATTAGAGAATGTAAAAGAATGGTCATTTTGATCATCTATGTTTGCCTGTTGTATTTCCGAAGTCCAGCCTGGTATTGTGGACAAAACTAATTATAAATATACTAAATATAAACTAAATATACTAAATATAAGTTTTTGGGTCTGCGGGGCTAAAGTGTTGTCAAATGGTGGCCTGTGGCTAATGCTGAATAAATGCTGAATAAATAGTGGGCCCTGGTATCAAAATGGTTGAAAACCACTGTCCTATAGACAGGTTTTATGTCATCAAACCTGGCACTTAGAACAACATAGTATAGGGCCCCCAATATACAGTAGGCCCGGGTCAGAACCACTTATTGCTCCCGCATGGGCAACATTAAGTTGCCTTGCATGGTTTCCTCCAGCATTGGTGAATGAGCGTCAGGGGTGTAGTGGAGGGGGGACGTGGGGGGACCGGGTCCCCCCCACTTCTCACATCTAAGATATTTTTGGGACAAAAGTAGGCCTATGTTTTTTGTCTTGTCATTTACTTTTATGGATACAACTAGGCATCGTAAACAATCGTTCTCAAATTATGCTATTCTTACTACAAATGCAAGTTTGCTTGCATGTGTCTTAAAGGGGAATTCCACTAATTCTCAATATTTTACTATGTCATTAATGTACCTTAGAGGTGTTGTGTGGACATGATAAAAAAGTTCCCCCATTCTGTGTTTCCTAGAAATGGAGGTCTGAAAAAAAAATCATTAGCATGGTGAAATACATCTTGATGACACCATCAAGATGTGTTTCACCATGTTAATGAGTTTCCTTTTTTCTGAGAGTGTACAAATCAGTGGCGGCCGGTGAATAGGGGCGCATGTGCGCCGCACCACCATGCAATAGCCTACCTCATGAATGACGGAGAAATGAAATCTGCAGCTTGTCATTTTCTTTAAATAAGCAGTCCATCATGGCAAATTGTATATATTATAGGTAACTAAAGCCCACTCTAACCACAAAGTGATTAAAAGTTGTAATATACTGCCATGAAATGTCAAAAGTTGTTTACGTTGTAGATAGGTTACTGAGTCTCACATGTTGGTTCGCATTCGTCTTTAGGCATTGAGCTCTGCACTGAAGGGCAATGCATTGCGGTCCTATTGACTTCAATGCAAACGGTAGGAGCGATCCCGGTCGCAAAATGTGCGCGACCAAACCACTTGAGGGCAGCACACAACACAGTTTTACATAGAGTTGAACACAACTCCACCACAGACATGAATGAAGAGACACAGAGCCAGGTAAAGGGAGGAATATACAGTAGTTGAATTAATTTTGATAATGGAATAACAAGACAAAGATATTATAAGATAACTATAAAGCAATACAGAAAACACCAATTGAAAGCAAAACACTGCAGGGTTTTTTTTTTTTAACTAAAGAGCTGGAACCAGATAAATGTAATCATCACACAAAAATCCAAGGACAGAGGAAGAGAGTAGGCCTATCCTACACCAGTAGCCTACCCAGGAGGCCCAGGACCTTTTCAAAGAGCTTCCATTGAATGTGAT
>CM076976.1:28797054-28937444 GCA_039105355.1 Benthosema pterotum
TTACATATAGTGTTCACATGCATACACTTATGGCAGAAGAAACCATGCAAGGCACAACCAGTACATGAGGAGAAAGGGGTTAATTGTCTCACTCAAGGACACTTTGGCAGTGACTCTGCGGGAGCTCTGTGACTGTGACCCCTGAGCCACTGCCAACCCTAAACAACTAAACTAAATATTGCGCCACTAAAGTCTGTGCAATGTTAATGTCGTATGCCATCACAAAACAATGTCTAATAAAGGGATTTAAGCTCATTAATGCTGGGCTGTTGCCTGGGTCCAGTGCATTTTCCCGGTCCAGGACTATGCCAGATCTATGTTAAAGAGCCACCGTTGCACCCGACCCCCTGAAGCGAACAGAGATTTCATATTAACTCTATGTCTCTGGTTACTCCTATTAGAGACAGAAACATTACAGTACGTTGGGATGAATTATGAGAAAAGGTTGGTAAACGGCGTGCATAGAAAGAGTCCTGTCAGTGCCGAAAATACCCCATCAGTCAGTGACTTTTATTTATTTCATTATTTAATGAAATAAATGGCCTCTGAAGAACAACTATCCCAAAGGGAGTTGTTTTGGGTCTTTTTGACTGTCAGGGCTATTTAAGTCTGGTGACAGTCTCAGTATTTGGGCTCTTTGTAGGAGGAGAAGGGGACGCGTCGCCCTTCTGAAGTCGGCAGAACATTGCGCTGTGATGGTGTCATTGTGTAAAGTGACAGGCCTGTGATTTTTCTCCCCCCTATTTCTCTGAGATGGTTTGTGAGCAACGCAGAAGAAGAAGACTTTATGCATGAGATGCATATGGTGGTGTGAAAAGTAACGATGTTCAAGCGCAGTAGCAATGTAGTATTTTCCAATTTTCGCTATAAGTTTACTTTGACAGATATAGCCTAGCTATTGCACCATAATTGTTTGAAACATTCGAGTGAAACCACAAGCAAACCATGACGCAATCTCACACCCAATCCTCAGCATGTCTACTCTACTGTATAACAGAATTAACAGTGTGACCAAGAGCACGCTATTATGAACAGTTTACAGTTTAGTATGGAACAATAACTACTTGAAAACATGTACAAAACATCACTGGTTTGTGTTGGTACAGTACATTAAGCATGTTAGGATACGTACTATTCGTCACAGTAACATACACACTCTGAGGAACTGCTGAGGAACACATCTTACCATTACAGTATATGGGCGTGGCTCATATTAGACTGACGCCACCCTAAGGGGCGTCAGTCGAGAAAAAAAGCTCACTGGATTGAGCTTTGAAAAGCGGTGCGCGCGCGTGCACGAAACGAGCAGGTGCGTCATAAACAACACTGGACGCTGCGACCGGTACTAACGCCCGCGGTCACACGCTCTCTTTATCGCACGTCGTTTTCTGAGCACAAAACGCTGGTCCCGTTGAAAATGAACTAGAAAGCGTGATTTGTTACTAGCCGTCTGTAAGCCCCTTAAGGTGGAGACCAGTATTATTCAATGAGGCTCTGCCCACTAATCAATAAGAAACGTCTTTACTGATGGACCAAGTACTGTAGAACCCATTAAAGTAAACTCGTGAAGTACACGTACACACATAAACGCGAGTGCACACACTATCTTACTACGGCGTTCTGGACCAGGTGACAAGCCGATAATGAAGGTGCGATGTCACCTGGGTCCGTGGACCGGCTCTCTGCAGGGGAGACCTGCGTGCAGCGCCAACAACAACAACAACATGCCTTCCTCCGTCTCCCTCATTTAACCGCTGGCACCCGGTCAAGATGGCCGCCGCCCATGTGTTGTTGGCACAAACAGAAAGCCAATTATCTGCCTCCCGGCCTGTTTAAAACGGGTCGCAGGACACGTCTGCTTTTTTTAATCTCTCCCTCTCTGTCTCTCTCTCCCTCTCTCTCTCTCAAACTCACTACATTTGCCCACAACTCACGTCTTATGCGCGTGTGTTCAGTTCATTTGTGTGAAGTATTATGCAATAGCTATAGGCCTCTCCTTCTGCATTTCAATCATTCGCTTCAAAGGCTCTTTGCTAGGCTCTATTAGCTTTTAGCTCAAATGGCTCAAATACTGTATACATACTGTAGTGTACTGTAGTGTAGACTTGGGCTAATTCACATGATCAGTATCTTAACTCTTGAGAGTGTAAACATGGTTTAATTTCTCCGCTCTCAAAGAGTTACACCTGGTTAACCAACTTTACATCATTTAGCCGGGGGACCACCTGGAACCCTTTCGAGGACCACTGGTGGTCCCCGCACCCCCGGTTAAAACCACTGTTCTGGGGTAATGGGGAAGTCACTGTAGTGGGGGGCCAGGGTGTTTATTGAGTCGGACAGGCTTTCGCATCTCGATGCCCAGTGGCGTTAGAAAAGGAGTTGGCCTACGTTGTGGTTAAATCTATTGCACGCGCTATCGTGATTGACAGAGAGCCTGTGTTGCCCCCGCCCCCCCCCCACGAGACCGCGTCATGTCTTGAAAAAATCGGACTGTGTTTTTCTTTAGTGTTCACCGTGTAAAGTGTAATTATCTACAACGAGCGAGGTGGTGGAGAGGGCCTGCGTTATGAGAGCAGACCGGGGTCTTCAGTCTTCTACTTTAGAGCGTAATTAAAGGTCCACACTATAGCTGTCCAGGGATGTTGCCTGGATATAATTCATGGACGCTTCCCGTTGCTTAGATAACTGTAGCTGGCCGGCTGCCTGCTCTCTCTCCTATGCTGGCAGCATATCGCCCACTGGCAGCCCCGCGGAACAAGATAATGGTGCCATCCCCTGACTCAGCAAAAAAAAAGAAAAAAAAGAAAAGAAAAATCCCACTGCGGTTTGTCAGTGTCTGTGCATTCACTGTCTGTCTGTATGTCCGTCTGTCTGACAGTCTGTCTGTCTGTGCACCCCTGGGGTTTACGGTGAGAATACAATCCCGTTTACCACGGTCCAGAGCCGTTGGAACACACAAAGTCACGACAATTCCACTCACTTCACAGTTAGCCAGACCAATGCACGGTGGCTCTTCTACATAGACATCTATTGGCAGGGACGATTAAGTCCTGGACTGAAAGTTGGCAGCATGCACTCGACTCATCAGGCAACAGCCCGGCTTTAATGTCCTCTAATCCCTTTGTTTTTAGATGGTTTCTTAGTAGTAGTACAACACAAACACGACAGAGACTTTAGTTGTCACTGTGCAATACTTCCAAAACAGTGGCCATGTTGCACCCGTCCTTAAAATGGCTGATATTTGTGCCCGCCCTCGTTGAAAACAATGAATTTTAAACTCCAGCTTGGTCACACCTCCTCAGGGCTGCATCTGCAGCACTCAGGGCTGTTTTTTCTGACCCCTCAAACGGTGCAAACACAGAGCTAGATGGATCTGCCGTGGTTTGAGACTGTAAAGTACTATACCCCACGCGTCGACTGCCCACGTTGTAAACAGATCCACAGGTCGCCTTAATTGTCCCAAGGACACCTTACTTTGAAGATTTTTAAGTGCTTCCCCTGCTGCCCTTTAGTTCCACCCGCGGCTGTACGATCGTTAAATAAATGACTTGCAGCCTGCTGGCTTTGTTTTCGCCGCTAGTCGAGTGTGAACGCAGCGTCACACTAGTGGAATAGTTTGCCAGCGTTTTTTGTCTGCAGTAATTTGTTTTCGTTTGATTTTTTGTTTGTTTGTTTTTTTTCTTTTCAATGCTGTTGCGCCGCGCCGCCTAAAGTTGAACTCGCAGCGCAGCCGCTCTGCCGTTCCCTTGAGTGCCAAGTGTTCTTTTCTTTTTCAAGTGGATAAGCCGGCCCTGCGTTGTTGCCCTGTGCCTTAGACCCTGGGGTCTCCCGCGGGAGAGGCCCATGGCCCATCAAAAACGCCTACTACATTCAAGTCTGAGTCCCCCCCAACCCCACCCCACCCCCTTCGCTTGGCAAAAAATCTGCGTGACTCCCCCGTCCTCTGTCGCTCTCAGTGTTGCCAACTGCCAAAATCCAAAATGCACTAGTGGCACTTCCAAAATGCACTAGAATGTGCTAGATGAGTGGTTTTCAACCATTTTCATACCAGGCCCCACTATGTATTCTGCATTTAGCCACAGGGGACCACCATTTGATGTTGAGTTTAGTCTCATAGACTAATTTAGGAGAGATACTGTAACTGGCGAAATGTTGGTCAAAATAGCAATTCTTCTGCATTTTCTAAATATGTAGATTCTTGAAAATGAGGTAATTCAGATGTTTAAATATCATTTAACTCTTGAGAGCGTGAAATGAAACCAAATGGACCCATAAGGGTCCATTTGGTTTCATTTCACGCTCTCAAAAGTTACAGCTCTATGAGGGTCCATTTGGTTACCAGGTCCTTTCTAGGAAGTAAGTAGGACTCTATCATAGGAGGAAAAATGGTAAAAAACGAGGGTTTTATCTCTGGCGCAGTGGCGCCTGTCAACCAATTCCGCCCCAACTCACCAGCAAAAAAGCACTAGATTTAATTTCCGCCAGGAGTTTTTCACTAATTTTGGCACTATAGGGGGGTCTGGAAAAAAGCTAAATATAGCGACAAATGTGCCAAGTTGGCAACACTGGTCGCTCTCTTCCACAAACTGTGAGCGCCTGGCACGCCCAAACACCATATACTGCTGAACAGAGTTTGGGAGAAGCTCATTTCGGGAGTCCTGCATGACTGAGCAACGCAGTTTGTGTGCTAGAGCACGCGCTGCAGACAGCAGCACACTCTGAAACCCACTTAAACCCTTCATTTATATGTAGGTGAAAAGTAAAGACTAAGTAAGTAAGTAAGTTGGAAAAAGGAGGAAGAATAAAAAGAGCCCGGAAAGGAGACCGAACAGCAGTGGTGTTTCTGAGCAATTTGGAGCCCTAGGCAAGATTTTTCCTGGAAAGGGAAAATCTTCTGTAAAATTGCGCCCCTCAAGGGATAAAATTATAAACTATTTTTAAACTAAATAACATGTCATATGTGTTTTAAATGTTCAATTATAGTTACAGAGGATAAGTATAATGTATTTATCCATATGAGGCATATTAGCCTGGGATCCTTTTGAAGCATGTCTGGTGGTCACCGCCTTGCCTTGCCCCCCCTTCCCTCATGGTCGCCCCCCCTCCACTCATGGCACCCTAGGCAACTGCCTAGTCTGCCTAATGGCAAAAACGCCCCTGCCGAACAGGATTGCTATATATATAGCCCCGCCCTCCCCTGCTGCTCACTAGAAGTTGCTCAGAGGCACCTGGAAGACTTTATAACGCAATGGCACAAGCGAGCAGAAGTTTAGTCCGACGTCACATGGCGTCGCAAACATACGTCCGCTTCCATTAATGCGCTGCGTCTCCTCTTTTTGAGTGGCAGCTTTGATGTTAAAGAGGAATTTCACCCATTTTCAAAATTTGCCTGAGAGCATACACGTGGAACCAGAATGGACCCGTTGGGCCCCACGGAAATGGGCCCAGAATGGGCCCATTTCTTTCACCATGTTAATGATTTTTTTCATACCTCCATTTCTAGGAAACACAGAATGCTCAAGCCCAGTAGTTTGCCGATGTTGGGTTGAAAGTGGCTTATTTCCTCAAGAGTGCAAAATCAGAGCTTGCACGGTGTCACCTGTGTCAACGGCAGTAGGTTCCTTGAATTTGCGACAGGATGACCGCTTACACTACGCGTTTTGTGTGCTGATTTTTACGACAACGTCCCCTGCATGTGCTGATTCCAAAAATCAACATCAAAACAACCCTATAGGGACCGGGCATGGGTGCAGTATTATTTTTCCGTCTTTTTAAAAACCTGTTATTTTCTTTCTTTGTGTCTTTGCCCCCATGCGATCCTATTTATTTTTTACGGCCCTCTGTGCAATGAGCTCTGGCCATTGTGGTCAGCTCAGATAAGAGATAAGAATCCCTGCATGAAAATAGAAGGATTATATGCACTGTGTGTTTTTCAGCGTGTTTATTGGGTGGATAAAATGACCGGATTGTCATGGCTATCTCTGGGCACTCTCTCTCTCTCTGTCTCTCTCTCCAGGGGCGGATGTAACATTTGCCAATTGGCAGGGCAGGACAAAATAGTATGGGTGCGGCTTCATCGCCCGTGTCGCTTCACGCCACGGGCGATGAAGTCGCACCCATACCATTTTCGGTTACACGACTTACTGTCAAGTAAAATATCAATAATAAAATCAGTTGTTGTTGAAGTTGCAACAGACACACAGCATGCAGAAAGCTAAAGGTCTGGGCATTTAGTGGGGCATCGCCCCCCCATGCCCATGGCTAGATCCGCACCTCTCTCTCTCTCTCTCTCTCTCTCTCTCTCTCTCTCTCTCTCTCTCTCTCTCTGTCTCTCCCTCTCTTCTAAGCTCCCACAATGGATTTAGGAGCCACCCCCCCCCCCTCTCTCTCTCTCTCTCTCTCTCTCTCTCTCTCTCTCTCTCTCTCTCTCCCCCCTCTCTCTCTTTCTCTCTCTGTATCGTATTCACACTCCCACCTCCCTCTTTTGTTCTTCAGTCTCTTTCTGTGTATCATGTTCCTACCACTCCTCTGTCTGTCTGTCTGTCTGTCTGTCTGTCTGTCTGTCTGTCTGTCTGTCTGTCTGTCTGTCTGTCTGTCTGTCTGTCTGTCTGTCTGTCTGTCTCTCTGCCTGTCTGTTTCTTTCCACCCTTGGTCCGTACAGTATGTAATATCTTCCTTTTCCAGTGGTTGGAAGTATAATTATCTACTAATGGAATGACATCATCATCATTCGGGCTGAAATGGCACTTCTACCCTTTCAACAATAGGACACTAAACGTGATTTACGTATTTCTGTCTGTCCGTCTCCCTTTTTTACTTAAATACATTTTGTATGTTGTACTTTTACTTGTAAAAGGATCCCTGTCTAATAAGACAAACATCGCTTAAAACATTATATAACTAAAATAAAGCATATTTGCTTCATATGCATATTAAGGCATATTTGTCTAGCCAGGGATCCTTTTAACAATGTGTTGCCATCTTGCCATATTCCTACATTTAGCGAAATATGTCAGCACTTCTTTTCCCCCACCACCACCATCACCGGTCATTTCTGTGTCCACACACAGTACGCATGCTGGGAGAAGAGCCGATGGCCTGCGGCCATGCGGGGTGCTTTTTGATGTTTCCGCTGCTTTTTTTATTCCTTTCTGAATGGCAGTGCCGTTCAAAGTGGGACAGAAGTATATAACAGGCCCGGATGTAACATTTCCCAATCTGGAACCCGTTAGGGTTCATTTGGTTGCATTTGTACGCTCTCAGAAAAAAAAAAAAGAAAATGGTTGGAATTCCCCTTTAACCCATTTAGACCTGAGGACAACTCTACAAAAACAAAAGGCTTCTGAATCATAAACGTTTTCTGAAAAAGCTGCTGTTTTTATGGCAGCAGTGCTCAACGTTTTTCATGTCAAGGACCCCCAGAATTTTGGCAAACGAGTCATGCCAAGAGTTGCCATTTTAGCTGCTCTTGAGCATAAAATGAAAGCACATTTTACGCTCTCAAGAGTTAAATTATATTTAAACATCTGAATTACTTAGAATCTGAACAGTTAGAAAATGTAGAAGAATTGTTATGTTGACCAACGTTTTACCAGTTTCGTGGACAAAAACTTGAAAATCCTTAGTTTTGGTTCCAAAAAAATGAAACTCAACATAAAATAGTGGCCCGTGGCTAAAATGTGGAATGAATAGTGGGCCCTGATATAAAAATGGTGAAAAAGCACTGCTGTAAAAGACCAAAGGGAGGTCATCACTCCCTGAATGGCCGGATAACTGCAATAGACCTTTAGGTAAGCCCCAACCTCTCCCCAGTGTCCACCCAAGGTTAGGACACATTCCAGCCAGGCTCATTCATTCCAATGTAAATATCTTGGACATTACACATTAAATACTGGTTCATTTTTGGAATCAGAACTTCAAAATCTCTCTTCCAAATCCATCAACAAGGCCTGCTGTATGCAGTGGGAAATGTGTGTGTGACATTTATCTTTTAAAATCATGTTTTATCATATATGTGAAAGCTATAGGTTTGTCTATCACATGTTGTGCTTAGCTGTTATTGGACCATAGCAGTTTGGGGAGGTACAGAATTCAGGCCATTGCCGCCATTAACACAAAATTTCCCAATTGGAGGGGCAGGATAAAATGGTATGGGGGCACCCATACCATTTTCCATTACAGGACTTTTATTAGGTTGGTGTTGAAGTTGCAACAGACACGCAGCATGCATAAAGCTAAATGTCTGACTCAGAGAGTTTTCTGTTTTCAATGATGAGATGCTACTGGTTTAGTGGTGACACAGCTGTAGTTAGTTAGTATGTGTAGTAATGTTTCAAATCATTTTAAATAAGCACTAATTTGAAATAGCTTGGATTGTTTTGCATGCCATCGTGTTTGGTGGGGCAGTCTGCCCCCCCCTGATAACCATGCCTAGATCCGCCCCTGCAATAACGGTGACATCAGGTGACCGCATGGGGGTCGTCGTACTGCCCTTTCTGTCCCATATATCCATGCTGGCGCTGAGTGGTGGAGCCTGATAATGGAATTATGTCACCATTCACCTCAGATGACACCCTAAAAGCGCCCTAAAAGTTATTTACTGTGCTGTTTTCAAACTTTAGAGGTATAACACTGTCTGTCTGATGTACCCCTCTTCTCTCTGTCTCTCTGTCTCTCTCTCTCTCTCTCTCTCTCTCTCTCTCTCTCTCTCTCTCTCTCTCTCTCTCTCGTTCTCTCTTTCAATTCAATTCAAAGGGCATGAGAAAACATACGTTTTCATTGCCAAAGCAATACAGTACAATGGTGCAGTAATACAAATAGAGAAGTTGTACTTGATCCAATAGCGTAGTGGTTTTCAACCAGTGGTCCGGGGACCACCAGAGTTTTCCAGGTGGTCCCCAGCTAACTCATGGAGAGTTGGTTAACCAGATGTAACTCTTTGACAGCCTAAACGAGAGCGAGTTAAAATATTCATCATCTATCCCAAGTCTACACAACTAGAGAATGTAGAAGATTAATGGTCATTTTGATTTGTATGTGTGACTGTTTTGTTTCCCAAATCCAGCCTGGAATTGTGGACAAAAGCAAAATAAATCTTTAGTTGTGGAGTCTGTGGGCCTAAAATGTCAAATGGTGGTCTCTCTCTCTCTCTCTCTCTCTCTCTCTCTCTCTCTCTCTCTCTCTCTCTCTCTCTCTCTCTCTCTCTCTCTCTCTCTCTCTGCAGTACACACAGAGTATCGTTAGCGTAGCATCATTAACAGTGATTAAGCAGTGTTGACCTGCAGGCCTGGTGCAAATGCAGGGGTTGATCAGGACATCAATTAGCCCGGCCCTCTCGGCTGGCTAATTACCCTGTCGCCTCCCATCGACGAGGCATCGGGAATCGATGAGGTCAAAACAAACGTTGTGTTGGCTGGCAGGCGGGCGGGCGGCGATCCCCGTCACACCCATACCATTTCCAGTTACAGGACTTTTATTAGGCTAGTAAAGCATCAATAATAACATCAGTTGTTGTTGAAGTGGCAACAGACACGCAGCATGCATAAAGCTAAAGGTCTGACTCAGAGAGTTTTCTGTTTTCAATAATGAAATGCTGTTGGTTTAGTGGTGACACAGCTGTAGTTAGTTAGTAGCAGTGTTTCAAATCATTTTAAATAGAAGCACTTTAATTTGAAATATCTAGGGTTGTTTTGCATGCCATTGTGTTTGGTGGGGCAGACTGGGCATTTAGGGGGACATCATGATTCGTCACGACCCGAGTTGGCTTCATATAAATTATTTTCGAAAAGTCTATGAAAAAAATGAATGGGAAAAACACTTGCGGAACCGGGGCGGTAACGTCACTGTGCAGGTCTATAACTTTAAATAACCTTTATCCTTTAGAGAGAGAGAGAGAGACACCCACAAACCAGCTGAAGCATCATTCATCATTGTTTTGTGGAGGGTGTTTTTACTACCTTTCGTAAACATTTTTATTAAATGCTATTTAAATGCTCTTTAAAAGTGTTCTGACCTTGTCCCTTTTTGTCTTCCTCTCTCTTTACAGTTCGGCAGATGAGAAGTTTCGCTGGAACAACCAAGGTAATAATGACTCCAGTATTATGATGCACCGTAGTAAATAATTCCCTCTGTCTGATCTTTCATTCATTACCATCTGTTTCACTATCGCGGTCCAGCAGCCCATGGTAAAGTATAAAGTATAGCCTACTGTTGTGAATCGTTATGATACAGGATACAGCTGCCTGACTCAGCATACAGTAAGCATGAGATAGCCATGATTACATACAGTAACATGAGTGTTTACATGCTCAAAGAGTTACATCTGTCCATCATTTAGCCTGGAGCTTTCTCAATGACCACTGGTTGAAAACCACTCGGATGTCATATATCCACTGTCCTGCTGTATATTACTTGTCTATGTGTGTCATAAAGGCCTGGGACTTGATGGATCCCCACCCACCACCCCAAAGATTTAGACGGAAACTTAAAAAAAATAATAATAATAAGTGTGTCCGGGGCGGAGACCCCTATGGGTCCTGAGAGAGTTCCAGGTCCCCAGCTAAATGATAATTAGGGGGAAAAAAAATCAAATCAAATCAAACTTCATTTTGGAACAACAACAGAATAACAGAAAAAATAACAACGTAAACACAAGTATAGCAGATTAAAAAAGAGAAAGAGGAAAGAGATTTAAATGAATGTTGATTTCACTGTTTCAAATTGGCGTCTCAGTGTTATAGAGCTGTAGAAATCTTCTCTTACACTTACAGGGTTCCTTGTAGGTGTTATGTCTTCAAATAGGGGTCTGCAGCAGGGGCGGATGTAACATTTCCCATTTGGGGGGGCAGGAGAAAATCATATGTGTGCCGCTTCATCGCCCGTGTTGCTTCGCGCCACGGGCGACGAATCCGCACCCATTCCATTTTCTGTTACAGGACTTTTATTAGGCGAGTAAAGCATCAATAATAACATCAGTTGTTGTTGAAGTTGCAACAGACAGGCAGCATGCATGAAGCTAAAGGTCTGACTCAGAGAGTTTTCTGTTTTCAATAATGAAATGCTGTTGGTTTAGTGGTGACACAGCTGTAGTTAGTTAGTAGCACTAGTAGTGTTTCAAATCATTTTAAATATAAGCACTTTAATTTGGTTGTTTTGCATGCCATCATGTTTGGTGGGCCGGACTGGGCATTTAGGGGGGCATTGCCATGCCTAGATCCGCCCCTGGTCCGCAGGCTAATTGGTGACAATTTTGTGGGTGGTTTGGGAACCACTGCTGTAGCGTTTATACTTATAGTTTCATTGTAGAGAAATTTGACAGTTAGATGGATGTCAGAGGTTCCTTAACTCACTTACTGTATGATCCTTGACGACTATTTTCTATTTGATGAATCACCATGTGCTGTTCTTGCTTATACTGCAAACGGCTCTGGATTAAGAGCGTCTGCTAAACGCCTAAAATTTGCAAATCCCATCGCTCTAGGCTCTACTTCCTATAGCATGGCTGCAGTGGTGGCGGTGGAGTGGAGTCTCCCTGGAGCTCCATAGTATATACAGGCATATAGGCAACAGAAGCAAAAGGAATGGGAGCAATAAATAAAACTATTTGACAGAGGTCTGCAGAGACAAACGTTGAACTTTTACAGTCTGTCTCGTTGGTAGCTGAAACAACAATATCGTAAGGAGTTTTATCAGGTAGAAAACTGTAGCTGAAGTTTTCTCCCCTTCCCAAAGTAACACACCAGGGATGTCTGTTATATTTCTTTCTCTCTCTCTCTGTCTCTCTCTCTCTCCACCTCCCGCACATACTGTATATTATTTTCTCCTTTATTCACACAGAAAAATGCATGTTTGTGGGCACGGTTAGTGCTGTCGCCTCACAGCTAGAAGGTCCTGGGTTCAATTCCCGCTAGGGGCGCTGCCGTGGGTGCTGGCGGCGTGTCTCCTATCAATGCCCATACACAAGGCGGGGTTGGTGAAAGGGCCTTTCTGTGTGGAGTTTGCACGTTCTCCCCGTGTCCCCTAGGGACCCTCACAAAAAACATGCAGTGATCCTGGTCTCTAGATTGCCTCCCCCTGGCCAGCCGGAGGGGTGCCTGATGGAGGGGACTGGAACTGGTTGGAATAACGTGTTCCTTCCACGCGCTACGTCCAACCAGGGACCCTCCCCCCTGTCAGGTGAAAAGAAAGCAGCTTGGATTCCTCATGCATTGAAGGAAGCATGAGGCCAGTCCGCTGCCTCCTCAGGTTTGCGGAGGGTGTGTAGAGCCCAGGATCACATTAGGAACTGGCACTGGGTGAAAAGATGGGTTACAAAAATCCAACGTTAAAGGAATGTATCGTTCAAACAGCTATTTAGTTTTTCTTGTTATAGGGCGAGAACGAAAACATAGAGACTGTGCCCATACCCGAGGCGGGGTTGGCGGAAGGGCCTCTCTCTCTCTCTCTCTCTCTCTCTCTCTCTCTCTCTCTCTCTCTCTCTCTCTCTCTCTCTCTCTCTCTCTCTCTCTCTCTCTCTCTCTCTCTCTCTCTCTCTCTCTCTCTCTCTCTCGGCCATGGGGGTAGATTGATCGTTCCGAGGCCGCGACCTCGCGGGGGTCCGAACAAAGACTTTAATTTTGATTGGCGGTGCTGGGGAGCAATAGGACTATAGCACAGAAACGGAAAGGAAAAAGCGAAAAGGCTGTCTCTGGCGTAGCGGCATGTGTGCTTTGTGTGAGATCTGCAGGGTTAAGCAAGGGCGGATGTAACATTTCCCAATTGGGGGGGCAGGAGAAAATGTTATGGGGGCCGCACCCATACCATTTTCAGTTACAGGACTTTTATTAGGCAAGTAATGCATCAATAATAACATCAGCTGGTGTTGAAGTTGCAACAGACACGCAGCATGCATAAAGCTAAAGGTCTGACTCAGAGAGTTTTCTGTTTTCAATGATGAAATGCTGTTGGTTTAGTGGTGACACAGCTGTAGTTTGTTAGTAGCAGTAGTAGTGGTTCAAATCATTTTAAATATAAGCAGTTTAATTTTGCATGCCATCGTGTTTGGTGGGGCAGTCAGGGCATTTAGGGGGCATTGCCCCCTCATGCCTAGATCCACCCCTGCGGTTAAGCAGCAGCAGCAGCACTCTTTATGGTCGGCCTCCAAACACAAAAGCACAAAATGCGAGGTCCATGGATCCTCATAGAGGTGGTTTAGAAAGAAGCCGGAACAGAACGCTCTCTTCTCTTTTCCATTTCTTCTCATCTTTGTGGTAGAGCCTCCTTATTACACAACCTTAAGGGGTTTTTTGCCTTGTGAAAGCACCCCTTATAACAGTGGTTTTCAACCAGTGGTCCTTGAGAGAGTTCCAGGCCTGGTGACCACTCCTTGAGAGTGGCACTCATGGCATTAGCTTTAGACCTGCGCAGTGACGTCACCGCCCCGGTTCCAGAAGTGTTTTCCCCATTCATTTTTCTCATAGACTTTTCAAAAATAATTTATATAAAGATGATTACAATGCGGACAAAGCCAACTCAGGTTGTGACAAAACATACTGACACACTGGTGGTCCTTGAGAGGGTTCCAGGAGAGCGTAAAAATGAAACCAAATGGACCCTTGCGGGTCCATTTTGTTTCATTTTACACTCTCAAGAGTTAAAATATTCATCATCTGAATTAGTTTGCTTAATTATGAAGTGTACACAACTAGAGAATGTAGAAGAATGGTCATTTCTTATCTGTATTGTTTTGTTTCTGAAATCCAGCTTGCAATTGTGGACAAAAACAAAAGAAATGTTTAGGTTTGGGTCTGTGGGGCTAAAATGTCTCAAATGGTGGTCCGTGGCTCAAATTCTGAATAAATAGTGGGACCTGGTATGAAAAAGGTTGAAAACCACTGCTGTAGAATATATGCGTAGTATATACTGTACTTTACATTAGTCTGGAACTTCTCTGTTGAGCTTTTGTTATTTCCGAGGGGCAGTTTGTGTGCTAGGGGCGGATCTAGGCATGGGTATTGGGGGGGGATGCCCCCCTAAATGCCCAGTCTGCCCCACCAAACACAATGGCATGCAAAACTACCCGAGTTATTTCAAGTTAAAGCTCTTCTATTTAAAATGAATCGAAACACGACTACTGCTGCTACTAACTAACTACAGTTGTGTCACCACCAGTGTTGGGCAGTAACTAATTTTAGATTACATATTACTGTAATATTATTACTTTTGCTCCAAAAAGTAAAGTAACGAGATTACTCTGCAAAAATGGGTAATAAGTAACGCATTACTTTGCAAGTAACGCCAAGTTACTTTTTTAAAATGAGCTTGTTGTTGCATGCAAAAATAGAACAGATGTACAAGCTATAGGTACAGTACTGTAACAACAGAGATGTGCAGTAGATTGTAGATCCAGTCCACACGCTGCATCCTGTGCAGTTATGTACACTACAAATCGCTTGCTGCTTTATTTTGTAATAAACAGATTATGTTGTACTTCTCTATTTCTTCAAAAGTGGTGTTGAGAACTTGGGAAAGTAATAACGTAATATGTAATATATTACTTTTCAAATTCAGTAATAAGTAAAGTAATGATATTACTTTGTCTAAGGGGTAACGAGTAAAGTAAAGAAGTTACTTTCCTAAGTAATATAGACCAACACTTGGGTCACCACTAAACCAACAGCATTTCATCATTGAAAACAGAAAACTCTCTGAGTCAGACCTTTAGCTTTATGCATGCTGCGTGTCTGTTCAACAACTGTCAACTTCAACAACAACTGATGTTATTATTGATGCTTTACTTGCCTAATAAAAGCCCTCTAGCTGAAAATGGTATGGGGGCGGCTTCATCGCCCGTGTCGCTTCGCGCCACGGGCGATGAAGCCGCCCCCATACCATTTTCTCCTTCCCCTCCAATTGGGAAATGTTACATCCACCCCTGGTGTGTGCCAGTGTAAATCAAGGCTGATGTCTCAGACAGCAGTGGGAAACGTTTCACTAACAGCATCGGGACGTTAGTCTGCAGTTGCATCAGTTAGAGGAAGTCAATAAACGCTCAGACTCTTAAATCCACTCACTAAAGCCCTGGCTCTGTGTCTGCCAGGTCCGTGTGTGTGTGTGTGTGTGTGTGTGTGTGTGTGTGTGTGTGTGTGTGTGTGTGTGTGTGTGTGTGTGTGTGTGTGTGTGTGTGTGTGTGTGTGTGTGTGTGTGTGTGTGTATCTTTTGATAAGGGAATAATAATATACAGTAAATGTATTTAAACCATTCAAATATAAGAAGACTACACAGCAGCGACACACAATAACAGTATCAACAAGAATAGATTCACCCATTTCTGGTGTTAGAGCAGATAAAAATAGGCCTTTTCATCTAGATTTAAAAATAGTTATGGAGCTGGCAAAGTGTGAAGTTCAGTGCGAGGCTATTCCACAGTCTGTGGGCTCTGTGGGCGTGATACGTTAACAACCAGACCTTAACATGCATTCTAAAGGTGAATGGCGAGCAGCCAGGGTAGTATATGACCCAAAGGGTTATACAACTATTGTGTCATCATGTTGCTTTGCTCTTTGCAACCTTTCCAGTTTAAAACTAGCTGTGGCCAGTCACACAGACAGACAGACAGACAGACAGACAGACAGACAGACAGACAGACAGACAGACAGTCTGCCTATCTGTCTGTCGACAGATAGGCGGCAGACAGGCACTGGAAGAGGTGGGAGATTAACTCCATGGCTATAACTACACAACGGGGGCACACCAATACATACTAACTGCATGATGGAGATGCAGACAAACTGCATGACAGGGCCCTATAAGACTAACTGCATGACAGGGCCCTATACAGACTAACTGCATGACAGGGCCCTATACAGACTAACTGCATGACAGGGCCCTATACAGACTAACTGCATGACAGGGCCCTATACAGACTAACTGCATGACAGGGCCCTATAAGACTAACTGCATGGTAGGGCCCTATACAGACTAACTGCATGACAGGGCCCTATACAGACTAACTGCATGACAGGGCCTTATACGGCGAACTGCATGACAGGGCCCTATACACACTAACTGCATGACAGGGCCCTATACACACTAACTGCATGACAGGGCCCTATACACACTAACTGCATGACAGGCTCTATAAGACTGCATGACAGGGCCCTATACACACTAACTGCATGACAGGGCCCTATACACACTAACTGCATGACAGGGCCCTATATATACTATCTGCATGACAGGGCCCTATACACACTAACTGCATGACAGGGCCCTATATATACTATCTGCATGACAGGGCCCTATACAGACTAACTGCATGACAGGGCCCTATACAGTACTATCTGCATGACAGGGCCCTATACAGACTTAACTGCACTATAGGGCCCTACTAGACTTACAGGAGATCCCAAAAATGTTCTGCTTGCTCAGTGTGCTCAGTGTGTTGTGTTTCACCATTCTCTCTCTCTCTGTCTTCCTCTCACGGTGGTCCCTCTGTTTAATCACTGGTTTTGGCATGAATGTTAACTAACTGTGTGCTAATCTCATCTCCATAGGCCTCCTCGCTGAGGCCGTTTGATGTCTAATTAAAAGATAAAAAAGAAACAACATGAGCACGAATTTCCACTGGAATGTCGGTACTGGAAAATCCAGATGCCATCTCGCGATTAAACGGGTGCGCGCGTCCTGCCCGACTCGCTACTCCAACCCGCTCTCTATAAGTGCAAATACTCGAGGTGAGCGCGATAAGTGCTTTGATTCACTTTGTCCTCCAAAGTGACAGCTGTTGAACACGATGAAGGGCATTGCCATATATTTTGCAAGTGTTCATCCATAATAGGTCAATATCAGCCTGGACTGATATATTAACACAGGGACCGTCAGAGTTGCACTCGTCGTTTTCTTACCGTGGGATAACACGTGCCGAAGACACGGACGGCGCAGAACACGACGAAATGTAGATTTCATTCTTTAATCCATCTATTAGTCCGAGCGCATCGTCTGATAAAGATCCCGTTGCTGACTCTCATTCGGGACAATGGGCGCGGCCATTTTATTTTTTTTTTGTCCCATTCGCACCCATTCAATCCAATGCATTCAGGAGCCCTTCCTGGGAATCTCCTTCTAGTTGTCGTTGGCGCACGGGTGGATCGACTGTTGCTAGACGTCACTTCCTGACTTTTGACCCAGAACTTTTTGCTCAGATCGTGAAAGGACAGGTTAGTCAAGACACCAGAAACAGCATGACATCATCGCACATGCTGTTTAGGAGATCTGGCACTTCAAAATAAGGGTTTTTTACCGAATGCACTGGCTTGAGCTGTGGCATATAGCATAAAACGATGAACACGCGGTCGATGAACTACGGTCGTGTTAAGTGTTTGATTGCCAGGGGCGTTAAGATTTTGATTTTGGTACATAAACAGGTCCAGGTAACCGGTGCCATAGGCGTTAAGACAAGATTTAAACTTACCTCAGCCGCGGCCGATGCTAACCGAGTTAGCTTCGCTGGCACTAGTGCACCCATTCGCACCCCCGTGGGGCGTGCACGCGCGTTCGTGCGCACGCACTGTATTTAGGTCCATATCTGAGCCCATTTTGGCAATCGGCGGCCAACTTTCATTTTCACTTCAATATGATTACTTTTAGCATAGTTTAACGGCTTTGCATCTCTCGTGTGTGTGTGTGTGTCATGGTGGAAGAGCTGATTGTTTTGGTTTTTAGTTTTTGAGATCAATCAACTTAACTTAATGCATAGAAATGGCACTCTGGACCAAATGGGGGCGCTACAGGCTGGCAAAATGGCACTCATAGAGTTAAAAGTAGTCATGTATCGACACTCTCTGTTCTGCTTGTCCGGGTACAAATGCCGCTCCACTTAGCGGTGATTATAGCCATGTATTTTGCTTGCTGCTATAATTGTGTGTGTGTGTGTGTGTGTGTGTGTGTGTGTGTGTGTGTGTGTGTGTGTGTGTGTGTGTGTGTGTGTGTGTGTGTGTGTGTGTGTGTGTGTGTGTGTGTGTGTGTGAGCAGATGGCCAGAAGGACATCGAGGAGGAGCTGACGACAGGCTTGGAACTGGTGGATTCCTGCATTCGGTCACTTCAGGAGTCTGGCATCCTGGACAGCCAGGACTTCTCAGCGGGAGACAGTAAGTTTGTCGTTGACGTTTCCAAGCGCCTTCGGCCTCGACTGCAGGCGCGATAAAGTAGGTCGGGATTGAGGGTTGTTGACTGGTATCATCAACCGGTAACACACAGGAGTCCATCCCTGTTACAATTCCCTAGACCCCTGGGAGATGGAGTCTATCCCTGTTACAATGCCCTAGACTCCTGGGAGATGGAGTCTATCCCTGTTACAATGCCCTAGACTCCTGGGAGATGGAGTCTATCCCTGTTACAATGCCCTAGACCCCTGGGAGATGGAGTCTACCCCTTTTACAATGCCCTAGACCCCTGGGAGATGGAGTCTATCCCTATTACAATGCCCTAGAGACCCCTGGGAGATGGAGTCTGTCTCTGTTACAATGCCCTAGACCCCTGGGAGATGGAGTTTGCCTCTGTTACAATGCCCTAGACCCCTGGGAGATGGAGTCTGTCTCTGTCACAATGCCCTAGACCCCTGGGAGATGGAGTCTATCCCTGTTACAATGCCCTAGACCCCTGGGAGATGGAGTCTATCCCTGTTACAATGCCCTAGACCCCTGGGAGATGGAGTCTATCCCTGTTACAATGCCCTAGACCCCTGGGAGATGGAGTATGTCGCTGTTACAATGTGCAATAGACTGGGAGATGGATTGCTGAGGTGGATTTATACACTAGTGTTACAGACTAGTGTGCTAGAGTGTGGATTGCGGTTCCTGGTGAGACTGTGTACAAAAATCCTATCAGGGCCCCCTACAAGGTCTGTGTTAAACCCAAGAAAAGTCACATTGTGATGCGTTGTGAGCTACAAGCAAGTGTTTTTCTCACTTTCTTCCTGAGTCACTCTTTTGGTTGTGTTTGGTGTTGGGAGTGATCGATAGCGTGGACTATAGCCGGGTCCCAGTGGAGCGCCTCTGCGTGGCAGCGTCAGAAGTCAGGGTGACCTGTAAGCAAAGGGTGAGAGCACAATGAGGAGATTGTGGCTGAGCGGTGACGCGCAAAGAGTGTTAAGAGAGGCAGGGGCTGAAATTCCTGCAAGAGGGCACTTATTATGGAGTTTGTGACACGCTCTCAGTGTGTCGCAAACTTGCAGATCTACTTTATCTAGCCATAGATGCACATGTGTGTATGTATGGCCTGCATTTCTAAGCAAACTTGTTCAATAAAAATATTTGTGTTCATGTTCAGGAGACTATGTCAAGCATAGACTACTAGCCAACTATTTCCTCAGATTTATCTATGAAATATCTATGAACAGATGCTCTGGCTATGACCAAGAAAGGAATGTAGTTGACTTGAAAATGAAACAAAAATAATAAGAGACATATTTTGGGTGCCGCTACGTACCCTCGATATAGCGGAGCTGCTTCTACAGTTAGGGGAGCTGCAGTGACAGATACCAGAGCTCACGTGACGCCTACTGGAGCTCTGCTCCCTCCACCCCAAGCTCCCCCTGAAATCAAGCCCTGGCAGGTGGGTAAAAGGAAACACAGAAAGGAGAGTTTTTTGTTTTTTTTTTTTTTAAGTTATATTAATGACAAAAATGTAAAGGACCTACCTGGATGAATCAGAGATCAGAGAGTCTTAGACTTAGTTAATTCTCTTGGCGCCGTCCACGCGGGGCTCGTGGACATCCCGTTAGAACCCCTCCGCCGGTCACGCGGACGGCTCGTATCACGACGAGATGTAGATTTCATTCTTTAATCCAACTATTAGTCCGTGCGCATCGTCTGATGATCATCCCGTTGCTGACTTTCATTTGGGACAGAATTGGGGACAACTTTTTTTTCCCCCGTCCCATTGACGTCCATTCAATCCAATGCATTCAAACGGCTCTCCTCCGGTTTGCCCCCTCAATGTCGCTGGCGCATGGGTTAAGCAGCCAGGGCTACACAGCACTTCCTGACTTGTGAGCCGGATGTTTTGGGGCAGATCGCCAGATGATCGATTAGGCAAGACAACAGACACAGCATAACAGAAACAGCACATCCTGTTTAGGAGATCTGAGCTTCAAAATAAGGGCTTTTTTACCGATCGAACTGGTTTGAGCCGCGGCAGTGGAAAGAAAACAAAGAAAATCCGATCGCGCTCAATGAGTTAATGTGCTCATGCAACTACATGCAAACTATACCCACAAACGTTTGGTTTGCAATCATTGGGGGCGGCTGGAGTCTCTGTGCTTAAAAAAACATGTTACCTGCGTAGACAAATGCCTAGACGATATATGCAGCCATTTCCCCCCACCAAAAAACAAACAAGAAGCCAATGGCAGAGAACCTCTGGCAATCATGTGATCACCTGGATCTCTTATGTGTTAGCCAACAGAACACCGTTTTTCCACACTATCAAAACTGTTGTTGTTGTTGTTGTTGTTGTTGTTGTTGAGCTGGTGGATGTCGGATGACAATGAAATCTCTACCAGGGCCCCCACTCACACACACACACACACACACACACACACACACACACACACACACACACACACACACACACACACGCTGCTGTCTCTTTTCATTGGTTTGCGTGGGAATGATCGTCGAGGAGGAGCACATCCTCCGGGACACTTGATGCAGCATCAGGGGCGGATGTAATATTTCCCAATTGGGGGGGGGGGGGGGGATGGTATGGGTGCGGCTTCATCGCCGCCCCAAACCATGTTCAGTTACTGGACTTTTATTAGACAAGCAAAGCATCAATAATAACATCAGTTGCTGTTGAAGTTGCAACAGACACGCAGCATGCATAAAGCTAAACGTCTGACTCCGAGAGTTTTCTGTTTTCAATGATGAAATGCTGTTGGTTTAGTGGTGACACAGCTGTAGTTAGTTAGTAGCAGTAGTAGTGTTTCACATCATTTTAAATATAAGCACTTTAATTTGAAATATCTTGGGTTGTTTTGCATGCCATCATGTTTGGTGGGGCAGACTGGGCATTTAGGGGGGCATTGCCACCCCCTTGCCCATGCCTAGATCCGCCCCTGTGCAGTGTTAGGCTGTCGGGAGTCACGCACATGCCATGCCACTGGTTTGATATGCAAATGCATCCCCTCGCACACAGGTGATATGCTAATTCACCTTCACGTGTACTACAACACTGAACACACGCACACGCTCAGTCTCTCACATGCTCTCGCGCACACGTATCTACGCACAAACACAGACGAGCACACGGACGTGGTTAAACATCGTATATATATATAGTATTTACAGCTACGAGTGTGTGCGTAGAGAGATATATTGCATGCAGTCATACAAGGGAATCACACATACTGTATGTAGGCTGTACCATGCATAAACATTCATTCTTATTCATGGAGACACACACACACACACACACACACACACACACACACACACACACACACACACTGAAAACCCCATGGATTGATGCATATTATTCGGTACACAACCCTGCAGCCTACTAGTACAGTACATGTGTACCTTTACTGTAAATACAGCATTGGCATCACGATATCCCCTGGGTTTTATGCATGCTCCTATACAGTTTGTGAGTGTGTGTGTGTGTGTGTGTGTGTGTGTGTGTGTGTGTGTGTGTGTGTGTGTGTGTGTGTGTGTGTGTGTGTGTGTGTGTGCGCGCGCTTGTGCGTGTGCACGCGCTCTTGGCCAGAAATAGATGCACAAGCGTGTGATGAAATATTCAAATGTGTTTTGATATACAGAATGCTTGTCACGCAGAGCTGTCACCACACACGCACGCGCACACACGCACGCACGCACACACGCAAATGAGCAGAGTTTATGATTCCTGTCCTATACCTTATTCTGGGCAACCACCTACTGTTGTGCAACTAGGTCACACCATCAGTCGTGTGTGTGTGTGTGTGTGTGTGTGTGTGTGTGTGTGTGTGTGTGTGTGTGTGTGTGTGTGTGTGTGTGTGTGTGTGCGTGTGCGTGTGCGTGTGCGCGTGCGTGCGTGCGTGCGTGCATGTGTGCGTGCATGCGTGTACATCATCCATTTGTGCACACACATAACATACATAGTGTAAGTGTGAGAGTGTCGGTTTTAAACTGTTCACAAACTGTTCACAGAACAAATCGATTGACAATGTTAACTAAAAGACAAATCATTTCATGCTTGGTTGTGTGCAGGTGTTACTCTACAAAAATGATAACTGATCTACAACCCCAATTCCGTTGAAGTTGGGACGTTGTGAAAAATGTCAATAAAAACAGAATGCATTGATTTGCAAATCGTTTTCAACCTATATTCAGTTGAATACACCACAAAGACAATATATTTAATGTTCAAACTGATAAACTTTATTGTTTTTTGAAATTATACAATCTTTTGTAAATTGATCCCTGCAACGCGTACCAAAAAAGTTGGGACAGGGGCAACAAAAGCCTGGGAAAGGTCATGAATGCACAAATAACGCCTGTTTGGAACATTCCACTGGTAAACAGGTTAATCTTAAACAGTTTAATATCGTGATTGGGTATAACAGGACCATCCCAGTCATTCACAATCAAAGATGGAGCGAGGTTCACCACTTTGTGAATAATTCTGGGAGAAAATCATCCAACTGTTTAAATACAATGTTTCTCAACATTCAATTGCAAGGAATTTGGTGATTTAATCATCTACAGTCCATAATATAATCAAAACGTTCAAAGAATCTGAAGAACTTGCTATACTAAAGCGACAAGGCCGAAAACCAACACCGAATACTTGTGACCTTTGATCCCTCAGGTGGCTCTGCATTAAAAACTGACATCATTGTGTAAAGGATATTACTGTGTGGACTCAGGAACACTCAGAAAACCATTGTCAGTTTACATAATTTGTCGCTACACCTGCGAGTGCAAGTTAAAACTCTACCATGGAAAGCAAAGCGATACATAAGAAAGGTTGGTTTGAAAAACAACCAGAAAAACAACCAGAAATGCCTTCTCTGGGTCCACTATCATTAGAAATGTGGACTCATCAGACCACAGCACACTTTTCCACTTTGTGTCTAACCATTTCAAATGATATTGTACCCAGAGAAGGCATTTCTGGTTGTTTTTCTCGTTGTTTTTCAAACCAACCTTTCTGATGTATCGCTTTGCTGAGTTTTAACTTGCACTCGCAGGTGTAGCGACAGGTGTATGTAAACTGACAATGGTTTTCTGAGTGTTCCTGAGTCCACACAGTAATATCCTTTACACAATGATGTCAGCTTTTAATGCAGAGCCACCTGAGGGATCAAAGGTCACAAGTATTCGGTGTTGGTTTTCGGCCTTGTCGCTTTAGTATAGCAAGTTCTTCGGATTCTTTGAACGTTTTGATTATTTTATGGACTGTAGATGATGAAATCACCAAATTCCTTGCAATTGAATGTTGAGAAACATTGTTTTTAAACAGTTGGATGATTTTCTCCCAGAATTATTCACAAAGTGGTGAACCTCGCCCCATCTTTGATTGTGAACGACTGGGATGGTCCTGTTATACCCAATCACGATATTAAACTGTTTAAGATTAACCTGTTTACCAGTGGAATGTTCCAAACAGGCGTTATTTGTGCATTCATGACCTTTCCCAGTCTTTTGTTGCCCCTGTCCCAACTTTTTTGGTACGCGTTGCAGGGATCAATTTACAAAAGATTGTATAATTTCAAAAAACAATAAAGTTTATCAGTTTGAACATTAAATATATTGTCTCTGTGGTGTATTCAACTGAATATAGGTTGAAAACGATTTGCAAATCAATGCATTCTGTTTTTATTGACATTTTTCACAACGTCCCAACTTCAACGGAATTGGGGTTGTACAAGCTTGCAACGCGTGGTGCCAAGTTAAAGGTTGGACAGATTGGTAACCAAAAAGGCCCTTATAGATCTGTAACTGGACCCCTACGGCGTTTGGTTTCTGTTTAAACATCTGAATGACTTAATTTTCAAGAATCTACACAATTAGAAAATGTAGAAGAATTGTTATTTTGACCATTGTTTTGCCAGTTACATGAAAAGTCTCAGTTTTGGGTCTGAGAGATTAAACTCAACATCAAATGGTGGTCTGTGGATTAAATGCAGAATAAATAGTGGGCCTTGGTATGAGAAAGGTTGAAAAACCCTGTTTTTGACAGTTATCATATGCTAAATACAGTTCAGTTCAGTTCACTTTAGATCAGTTCAGTTCAGTTGAGTTCAATTTTACAATTTCATGTCAAATCACACCAGACACTGTACATATAGAGCAGAAAACCAACAGACATCCACACAGAGCCAAAAACTCCCCCTTAGGAAGAGAAAACGTCAAGCAGAACCCAACTCTAGGCTGCATGGACGGCCATCTGGCCATCGGAGGAGGGAGGGCTGTGGGTGGGAGTTGACAGAAAGTATTTAGTTTAGTTCAACTTGCCAGCAAACATTTTTCGCCGTCATAGTTTTCGTTCAAGTGGTTCCCAAACTTTTTCATTTCAGGATTTCAAGAACCCCTAAAAGAAGCAGTGACCCTCAGCCCGTTTATTTTCAAAGACCCTCCCCTGGTTTGACACGCATTTGTTTTTTGGGCAACATTTTAGCCACAGCACAGCAGTCTCCAGCAGATTCAGCAGATTCATAATGAGCCAATAGAGCAGGGGTTTTCAACCTTTTTGATCCAAGGCCCACCACTTATTCAGCATTTGAGCCACAGACCACCATTTGAGGACATTTTAGCTCCACAGAGCCCAAAACTAAAGATTTGTTTCTGTCCATGACCATTAATCTTCTAGCGGAGTAGACCTGGGGCCTATTTCACGAAAGGTAGATTAGGGAAAAAGCCAGGATTTAACTGATATCCCGGTTTATTATATCCTGGATTAGCGTTCATTCGGTTTCATGAAAACTGGTTAATCTTGCCAGATTAACTTGACCAGTTAACCTGGATATGTTGAGGCTTGATTTGGTTTCATGAAAGCAATGCCACATTAGTTCCCATGGAAACTAATGCTATGGACCTAGCCTGCTCCGGACCAGGCTAACAGTCAGGTTTAACCTAATCCTGATGTCTTTACTGGGCATTAGACAGTCAATCTGATTACAAACCAATGAGTTTTAACACTTCTTCAATTATTATGGGTTTATGTTGCCTTATTTATCAGCCTGCAGTCATATTGCAGATCAATAAATAACACCATATTGGTCATTAAAGAAAAAAAACATAAGTCCCATATTTCAGTATATACAGTATGGCACAGTGCAATATGGCACAGTACAGTATGATGCAGTACAATATAGTACAGTACAGTACAGTACAGTACAGTACAGTACAGTACAGTACAGTACAGTACAGTACAGTACAGTACAGTACAGTATGATACAGTACAGAACCACCTTGTTGATGTAGTACAGGAAAGTACTACATCATACAGTGCTATACCGCAATGCTCTGTACTGTACTCTATGCACTGTACTGTATCATACTGTATTGCACCACAATGCACTGTATCGTATTCTATGCTCTGTACTGTATCATACAGTACTGTACATACTGTACTGTACTGTATTATACTGTACTCACTGTACTTTGAGTACAGTACTGTGTCATACAATACTACATATAGTACTGTGTCATAAAGTTCATAAAGTTACTGGTATAAATAATTGCATTGAAAATAAATAAAAATGATTACTTTTAAGGATTCCATTTAAACATATGAGGATTTTTATTCAGGATTTCAATTCAAATATAGCAAAAATAGACACTCTACAAGCTCTATTTTTTGGCAATGGCAGTAATATGCATTGTGGCCCCTCTTGAGTGAGTGTGGAAATACATGTATCTATTATGGCATCAGTATTTGTCTTAGAAGATTAAGTCCTTGTATCAATGTAGCAGTAAGTCTGTGGGATAGATGGAAGTTCTTCTACTAAGTAAGATATACAGAAGGAGGCGGTAATGCAACTATTAAGGATGGCAGCTTCCATAATACCCCACGAAGAAGAAGGATCAGTGATTCTGCCTTCTACCAAAGGGGTCTAGAAAGAAAAAGCCAAGCTGTTTTTTTAGCCAGGCTTGACTATCCTGGCTTGCTAAATCCTCCCATTTTAAGCCTTGCTTGGCTTTAGTGGAACAGAATAAACCAGGCTCTACAGACCAGGCTTTAATAAGCCTGGTTTTGTCTTAAATCCCCGATTTGCTAATCCACCTTTCGTGAAATACCCCCCAGGACTAATTCACATGAGGGATAATACAACTCTTGAGAGTGTGCACATTTTTACGTTCTCAAGAGTTACACCTGGTTAAGCAACTTAGCTGGGACCACATGGAACCCTCTCAGGGACCACTGGTGGTCCCCAGACCACCCGCAACCCCCATAGAGTGAAGGTGAGGTGGAGTTAGATTCTGTTTTTAAACAGAATAATCTGCTTACAGACACAGTGTTTGTACACACTAAAGTTGCCTCTATTACCTTTAAAGCACCTTACTGAATAATACACGATCGCCAATTGCGCTGCACTTCAGACGCCATTTCTCCTCTACTACTATTTTTAAATTGTTGCTTGCGGGGCAGAAAACAAAAGCATCAAACATATAGCACAAGCTTGAAATACAAAGTGATTTTTGGGGTAATCTGCTATTTTGTTTTTGTTATTTTTTCAATTTTGAATCCTGTAAAATAGCACATTTGGAAATTATGAGCATTCCACCCAATCATAAACACCATACCCTGATGAAACACTTGCATGTACGCTAGCAGTGCTCCTATTGATGTTCCTTCTTTCATTAAAGGACCACTTTCCTGAAAAGTCACAATGCAAAAATGGTAGCCAATGTTCTCCCGATAATAAAAATATAAATATCTGCAGAATGATGATGTCATTGGAAGAAGTTTCTGAACTGCCCACAGCCCTCCTGTGAGACACAGACTGAGTAGAAAAAAAAAACAGTGGTATTTTATCATGTACATTAGTGAGGACCTGTTATATGAAGATATGTTGAAAAGCGGTGAAGTTGTCCTTTAACGAACGCCACAAAAGACGACTCATTCATTTGGGTGCAGATGGAACACTTCTTATTTAATAATGTGTGTTTCACTTGGAGTGCCTTCGGCGCCATGTACTGTGTATATCGCTCTTTAACAAGTGGACATTTCTGCTCCACTGCTCAGCAGGAACAGGAAGAATGTTCTCCTGAATGAGTTACTAGCAAACATCTGCCATGCATTGGTTGGCAGGCGCCAGGCGCCACGTGTTGCATGCAAATGCAGACATCATAGAAGCCGCTGCACTTTTTTTGTTTTCCTTTGATGCAATACTGCCTTTAACCACCCAGTGCCATGTGACAGCCCTGGTACCCTCGTTGCCACTGATGCCTAATGACGCCCTTTTTAAATATTAATTAATACCTCACTTATATTAGGTTATAGCTTAGTTGTAGTATGGTGTAGTATGCAGTATGTACTATAGCTGCAGTATGTATAGTATGTCTTACTTCTGTTTAGTTTCTGTTCAGTGTTGTTGAATACTTGCCTCTTTATTATACTTTTAGTTTATTATAGCTTAGCACCTTCACCGTACAATTCGGTTGGATAGTTAAAGGGGAATTCCACCCATTTTCAATACTTTTCTGAGAGCGTCCAAATGTGGACCAAATGGACCCGCTAGGGTCCATTTGTGTGCACGGACAGACGTGTGCGCGGACAGACGGACAGGGTACGAAACATAGTCACCACCTTATGGTGGAGACAATGACCCAGTTGCATTTTCGCAAACATACAGTAAATCAAAATGAGCATTCTTCTGCATTCTCTAATTGTGTAGACTTCTTAATTAAGTGGGCTAAAGATGATGAATATTTTAACTCTTGAAAATGAACCCAAATGGATCCCTGTGGGTCAATTTGGTTTCATTTTTACACTCTCAAGAGATACATCTGTCTAACCAACTTTTCATCTGGGTAACCAACTTTTCATCTAGTTAAACAACTTAGTTTGGGACCACCTGGAACCCTCTCAAGGACCTCTCGTGGTCCCCACACCACTAGTTTAAAACCACTGCCCTAGAAGATGATGATGGTGATGAGTTTGGTGTTCTCCCCAAGTTACCAGGTAAAAAAGAATGGTTTCCGAAATCACAGGATAAAAATGTAGGTAAATATAATTGTATAAATACAAGCAGATGCTGTTTCAAACACAGCCAGTGACCTACTTCCACATCTCTGTAACTGTAGGCTACGGTGTATGCAGTGATAATGCAAATGTTTTTTTATTTACGTTGCACTTTCCATATAGTACAGAATTTCAAAGATTTTAGCATATAAAGTCCATCTGTTTACTCGCCGTAGAAAATAGAAACAGAAGGCGATGACCCAAAAGTTCCACACTCTGGGCAGCGGTGTCCGGTCCTCCATATGTCAGCTTGGCAAGACGGGAACCACGCAGGGAGAGCTGATTCTTTAAAAGGATCCCTGGCTAATGAGACAAATATGGATTAAAACAGTATACTTGCCCTCTATAACTAAAACATGCAGATAAATACACCTTCAATACTTTATTTCTTTCATAAATAGAGAATCTTTCACTCAATCCTCCGGTCGCAGGATGATGATGTCACGTGTGATCTAGCTCTATAGAATATATGGATGAACATGCTCATGTGACATTATCATCATGTGCCAGGATCAGTTCCTGTTGAGTGAAATATTCTCTATTTATGAAAGAAATAAGATGCCAATGGTGTTTTTATTTGTTTACTTTAGTTATATAGGGAAAGTATAATGTTTTAAGCGATGTTTATCTTATTAGTCAGGGATCCTTTTAAAATAATCTGTATTTTATTCTTCTTTATGGTGTGTGTGTGTGTGTGTGTGTGTGTGTGTGTGTGTGTGTGTGTGTGTGTGTGTGTGTGTGTGTGTGTGTGTGTGTGTGTGTGTGTGTGTGTGTGTGTACACTACACCAAAAATATTATTATATATTATCACATTATTTCAGGTTTCTTACTTAGATTAGAGAAATGTGAATGCTGATCGTCTTCTCAGTGAGTAGACACTAGTTATTAATACAAACACGTGCAGTGGTGTGCGTGTGCGTCTGTGCACGCCCCCGTGTGTGTGTGTGTGTGTGTTTCTATATGTGTGTGTGATGGCCTCATTCCGCTTGAGCAGATCCCAGGCCGTATAGTAATAATAGCAGAGAGGGGTCCATCCTGGGTGTTGAATTATAAAGACAGAGAAGATGGAGAGGGCGAAGGGCAGACAAATGGAGGGATGGCTGTTTTACAGGAAATGGGAAATCAGGGGAATGGATGGCACCGCGCTGCTCTCACAGAGTGGATGGCACCGCGCTGCTCTCACAGAGAGAGGAGATTAGATGTGAGAAGTGAAAAGAAATGGTTGTTGTTTAGATCCGTCGTCGTTCCACAAACTTTAGAGAGATAAAGTTGATGTCTCTCCCCATTGGACACTAGGCCACGCACTGGCACAGTGGTTTAAGTGCTGTTGCCTCACAGCAGCGAGGAGAAGGTCCTGGGTTCGATTCCACACTAGGGATGCTGAGGGTGGGTGGCATTTCTAAGCGATTTGGAGCCCTAAAATCTCCTGTAAAATGGAACCCCCTAGGGATAAAATTATGAACTATTTTTTAAATTAATAACATTTGACAGAAGATGCACAATAATAATGAGCGGTGCGCTGGTCATAGACAAGCGCATAGCAAGTTCATTCAGGAAACCTCAGTGCAGTCGCTGCCGGCCCTTTAAAGGGCCGCCTCAGCATCACATTCACATGATTGACTTCATCCAATCACAGGCTCTCACAGGCTATTTAAACTGTAAGTTTGTATTGCTCTTCCTGCTTGCTTGCTGCTGCTGCTGCTGCTCACTCTGATACTGCTGTTCTGCTTATGCTTAATCATTTTGCTGCTAAATTTTGCTGCTGTGCTCACCACTGCTACCTATTTTGCCTACTTATGTCCACCAGCTGGGCAAATGTATGCCTTCATGGTGTTCAGTCTTGGTAAGTGATTTGTTTGGAGGGATTTGCACTGTGTTTGTTCCCTATGGGCCAGAGACTGAGTTGGAACCGCTGCTCAAATGTTTCTGTTAACATTGTGCACTAATGCTCACATTGTTAGCTTAGTGAGTATATTAATCTTCACTTTGGGTCCTACTCATCTCACACTCACCAAGATTGGTCAAGAAGTAGCCATATAGTAGCCATATATATATATATATATATATATATATATATATATATATATATATATATATATATATATATATATATATATATATATATATATATATATATGTGTGTGTGTATAGCATACCTGCTGTGGAGCAGCTCTCCCTCTGGTGTTCTAATTATGTATCATTCATTATCGGCGGTTAAGTTATTGTGCATCTGCTGTTTTAGTAACCATTGTAGGGTGTAATATAGATTCAAGGCAAGCTAAGGAGTGTAAACTGATGTTTGCCTTGTGCTGTGCGGGTTGCCATGTCTGTTTATTATAAGCTTCTTTGGCTTGTCCAATAGAAATTGCTTGGCAGCTGCAAGGATGAGTGAGGTTTGTTTGAATCACCCTGAGATTATCGTCATGTAATGGTTGTATTGGTGTAACATTTTCATGTATTCAAGATGGTTCATTGCCTTTTTTCAGATAAGAGCCGATTGTCTCTTCCAACGGCAACTCAAGTTTTTTCTGGTCGGAATGGTATGGTCAGGTTGACTTGAGCAATTTAAAGAAGTGATGGCTTCTTCAGAGTGTTAATTTGCATAGGCGCAAGACTGACTAAAGGAATCTGGCATGAACCGTTAAATAGTTTTATATCATGGGCCAGGGTTGGCAGGGCCATGTTGCAGTTATTTCGGCCACATTAAATCTGATTCTGTTGTGATCTATTAACTAAACGTTCAGCTGTTAAGGCATGTTCTACCTGGGTATAGAAGGTTACTGCATATTCAGGATTTGTTCACTATTCATTTTTTGAGGTGTTTGGAGGCTAATTGTAGCAGTATTGATGGATCAGGGAGACTCAATACAAGGCATTACTGAAGCATAGTTTGAGGAACACAGTTCTCTGCAGCCAGTAGATTTAAATGTCAGTAAGCACTTGCTTGGTTAGATTGCAGTCCTTCAATTTTAACTATCAGATTAAGACATGCCCATGGATGGTTAAATTTTGCTCATCTTCATGATTGAAGATTCAATTAGCCGTAAAAGTATAATAATAACCTGGTATGGGATGCACAGGATATGCATGAAGGATGCTGGCAGTATACAGGCAAGGGTGGCACTAGGTAGAGTGAAAACTTGGGCGTTGCGCACAAGAGACATGGTCTACTTGTGCATGAGCAGAGCGAGCTAATACCCATGACATAAGCAGTGCACCGATGCCTTAACTTGCACCCGATCCACTCGCACAAGATCGAATGGCTTATGATTATCATTAACTTTGATCTTAGCGTCAACTTTAACTTTATCCAGTGTTAAAGCGATATTCCCTCATGCCTGATCTCATACTGCTACTGTTTTCTGTTTCATGAGCCCGTTTGGTGATCTTCTGATGGGATGAACTGGGATGCTGGGAAAGTCCTTCCCGCGAGTTGCCGGAATCACTCTTCATCTCTGTCGCAGCCACGGCCATTACCCTCAGCCTCACCTCGATGGTTTCACGGATCTTCTGAAGCCCTGAGGCAGGTTATTGTTAATCGTCTTCTAGGCTGCTTTTGTTTTAAGTTTTCAATCTCATACGTTCTTATAGTCGCTCAGCCGGTTCAAGTAGTGATTGGTTGAAGCCTCTGTATCCTTATTGTTTACAGACTCTGGCTAAGTAGCTAGTTTAAAGATTGCCGGCTGACACAAGGTTCAGTGTTGAGCTCCACATGGTGGCAGCATGAATTTGTTGGCTGAACCAGGATGGGAATCATCCCTTGTCATTAAGGATTCTCCCCTGTTGGTTATTCAGTAGTATAACCTGGACCTACAGTATGTCATGGGCATTGTCATTCTGAGTTGTTTTAGTTCCGGCTTGTCAAGTTTAGATGTTCATCCTGTCTAATGTATGTTCCGTATCAAGGCCTGCTGATGGAGTTTGGACTGCCCAGTACAGTACTAGCTCTTGATCAAATTATGCTAAACTATCCATGCCTTTTTAACACCGGTGCTATTAGGTTCAATGCGGCTGACTTCACAATCCAACCTCGAATCTCTGACCCTGCCGGGTCTTATAGCTGCCTATATATCCATCTTCATGTATAGTTGTTTTTGGTAAACTAAATCGGCCCTAGTGCTCCATTAACAAACTACCGTATAGCTGGTGTTCAGAGCCTTCAATAAAAACTTAAATTTGAAAAGGAAGGAAATAAAGAATGTCTTTCTAATACCTCATTGATCAAAATGGTGTCAAGGGATTTGGCTTAAGTATCTTTAAGATCGGATTCTTGCTGCCTTCTGTGTGTTTCCAAGATGTGGTGGATCCTACCCATGATCTATCCACTTCTGTCTTGGAGGACTACTGCGGAACCTCTAATCAGACTCATTTGATAGGGCACTGTATATCTGTGGCAACTAACTGGTCTTTGTCCTTTCTCTTTCATATACCATCTGCATGCTGTCCTTCTGTAAACTCCATGAGCTCCTGTTCACGGTGGATTCTGAGACGCCATGGTCCTTTGGTTCTGCAAAACCTGCATCTTCTGTGTCAACACTGAGCTGCCTCCTGATCGCATCATGTCAACACTGTTCAGGATTGGGGCGATCTACGTGCTATAGCGGCATCAAAAGCTCCAGCTGCTACATCCTATTCCTCTTCACTTGCAGCTTTGGAAACTATGCTCAGCTAATCTCTTTTACAGAACAGGCTCGGAACGATTAATTCTGACTTATGTTTTAGTTTCATGCTGCTATATGTATATTTTGCTACTTGCGCTGCAGTTTGATACTCTTAAACTGCATTCAGTATGCTTGCTAGGCCTAAATGTGCTCTTGTTACAGCGAGACACTGCTTTTTTTCTCCAATGAGAAATGCTCAGTGGGTTGTGTAAGTGTGCACATGAGTTAATTGCGTTAAAAGATTTAATCGGATTAATTCACAATTAATTAAAAAATGTATTCGTTATTTTCAACAGCCTTAATTATTACTACTCTTTACAAAGAAAGTAATAATAATCTTTACATCACGCTGCTGCCCATTTCCGTATTTGCATACTCTTAAATCTGCTAGTAATTCATTTGCTGCTGTTTGCCATTGCCGCGTGTATTATTGTACCTTTAACTTGCATTATGCCCGCTATATGTGCCATGCTGCCAGTATTTTGTTACTCACACTGCCTCTATGTTGCAGAGTTACTCCTAAACGCGTGCTGCGTTACGCCTGCCCTGCTGCGAGTACTTGGTTACTCTTTAAAACGCGTGCTGCGTTAAGCCTGCCCTGCTGCGAGTACTTGGTTACTCTTTAAAACGCGTGCTGCGTTAAGCCTGCCTTGCTGCGAGTACTTGGTTACTCTTTAAAACGCGTGCTGCGTTAAGCCTGCCCTGCTGCGAGTACTGGGTTACTCTTTAAAACGCGTGCTGCGTTAAGCCTGCCCTGCTGCGTGTACTGGGTTACTCTTAAAACTAGAGCTGTCAATCGATTAAAAAATTTAATCGTGATTAATCGCATGATTGCCCATAGTTAATCTTTAAATAAATCGCAATTTAATCGCATATTTTTGAGTTCTAAATATACCTTAAATGAGTGTTTTTCAAGAATATTCATATCACGGTCAATTATTTATTCTGCATTTGAGCCACAGGCCACCATTTGATGACCTGCATTTATTCACCTGCATTTGGCGAAAGTGAACCAAATGGACCCACTTGGCCTTTGGTTTTACTGTGAGTTAATCTCGCATTAAAAAAAAAAAAAAAAAAAATAATAATAATAATAATAATAATAGTCGAGTTAACTCACGGCTGAGTTAACTCGCGATTAACTAGTTAATGCTGACAGCCTTATTTAAAACGCGTGCTGCGTTAAGCCTGCCCTGCTGCGAGTACTGGCTTACTCTTTAAAACGCGTGCTGCGTTATACCTGCCCTGCTGCGAGTACTGGGTTACTCTTTAAAACGCGTGCTGCGTTAGGCCTGCCCTGCTGCGAGTACTGGGTTACTCTTTAAAACGTGTGCTGCGTTATGCCTGCCCTGCTGCGAGTACTGGGTTACTCTTTAAAACGTGCGCTGCGTTATGCCTGCCCTGCTGCGAGTACTGGGTTACTCTTTAAAACGCGTGCTGCGTTGCCTGCCCTGCTGAGAGTACATCTCTAAAAACTGCTGCCGCCCTGCTCATTTCTGCAGAGTATATGCATACTCTTAAAGCTGCTGCCGCCCTGCTCATTTCTGTAGAGTAACACTGTTGAACTGCTATAAAAAAAATAATAATAATAATAATAATAATAATAATGCAGCTCCAGGTGGTAGGGTACTGGGTACTGATTCGGTCTGGTAATGTTAGGATGTCCTTCAGTTCTGGTTGTCTGTGTGGTGGCTAACCAGGACACAGTTTAGGACTACCAAATTCACGCAAATTCAAGTATCAGCAGGCGCTCTCTGAAACTATTGACCTAGTCTTCACGTAATGCTAGAATGGCCAATGTCTGATCCAAGCCCACAACTATGCTCTCTTGCTGCGTGGAAGGATATCGGTATGGTCGTCCTTTTCAGGAAGCAACAGGCGCTCTGTTGTACACATTGACCTAGTCTTCACGTAATGCTAGAATGACCCATGTCTGATCCAAGCCCACAATTCTGCTCTTTCTGCGTGGAAGGATATCGGTATGGTCGTCCTTTTTTAGGAAGCAACAGGCGCTCTGTTGTACACATGTTTAGCTTATGGTTGGTGCTGGATGATCTGCTTTTTGTTGGGGGGTTCGGATCGTTTGCGCTGCTGTGTTGGGGGATTCGGAGTCCTTAAGGTCAGGACTGTTGCGCTTGATCTGAGTACCCAAAAAGCAGATCCAATTCATCCGCCAAACCATGATAAATATATTGCTTATTTTATATTCAATAAATGAATATTAAACCCTTTTTGAGTTGTCCTGACTGAAATGAGCGGTGCGCTGGTCATAGACAAGCGCATAGCAAGTTCATTCAGGAAACCTCAGTGCAGTCGCTGCCGGCCCTTTAAAGGGCCGCCTCAGCATCACATTCACATGATTGACTTCATCCAATCACAGGCTCTCACAGGCTATTTAAACTGTAAGTTTGTATTGCTCTTCCTGCTTGCTTGCTGCTGCTGCTGCTGCTGCTGCTCACTCTGATACTGCTGTTCTGCTTATGCTTAATCATTTTGCTGCTAACCCTCCTCCACCCCAGCTACCACCTGTAGATTTGGATCTGCCCTTTGGGTACGGGGGATTCGGAGTCCTTAAGGTCAGGACTGTTGCGCTTGATCTGAGTACCCAAAAAGCAGATCCAATTCATCCGCCAAACCATGATAAATATATTGCTTATTTTATATTCAATAAATGAATATTAAACCCTTTTTGAGTTGTCCTGACTGAACTATAATACTTCATAATCATGATTGCAGCCTCTTACTGTCACGTTGACTGTACCTTTGTATGTACCTTTGTATAATCAAGTCTTGCAAAATCTCTTCTCTTCTCTCCTCTCCTCTCCTCTCCTCTCCTCTCCTCTCCTCTCCTCTCCTCTCCTCTCCTCTCCTCTCCTCTCCTCTCCTCTCCTCTCCTCTCCTCTCCTCTCCTCTCCTCTCCTCTCCTCTCCTCTCCACCAGGACAAGGCCTCCTCTCCCAGAGCGCCTTGCAGCTCAACAACCAGGATGCGTACGCAGCCGCTGGTTACCATAGCAACCAGGGCCTGGCCTTGGGCGAAACGGCCATGCCTCGCAGTGGGCAGGTGGGCGGAGCCGTGCACAGCTACAACCAGGTATGTGCGGACACAGGGCGTGCACACACACACAGGACGTGCACACACACGCACGCGCACATGCACATGCACATGCATGGACCTACGTTCCCACTTCCCTCCTCTGACATTGTGTATTCCTCTCAGGGTTGCCAACTTGGCACATTTGTCGCTATATTTAGCTTTTTTTCCAGACCCCCACTAGTGTCAACATTTGTGGAAAACTCCTGGCGGAAAATCTAGTGGTTTTTTTGGCTGATGAGTTGGGGCGAAAATGGTTGACATGTGCCAGAGATAAAACCCTCATTTTTCACCATTTCTCCTCCTATGATAGTCCCCTTTGCTTCCTGGAAAGGACCATTGATAACCAAATGGACCCTTATAGATCTGTAACTCTAGAGATTGTACAATGAAACCAAAGGGACCCTTATGGGTCCATTTGGTTATCTGGTGTTATAATTTAACTCTCAAGAGTTAAATGACCTAATTTTCAAGAATCTACCCATTTAGAAAATGTAGATGAATTGCTATTTTGAACATTTCTCTCCTAAATTAGTCTGTGGCGAATATAGTATAGATATAGTGGGCCCTGGTATGACAATGGCTGAAAACCACTGCTCTGGCGCATTCTAGTGCATTTTGGAAGTACCACTATAGTGCATTTTGGATTTTGGCAGTTGGCAACACTGATTCCTCTCTCTCTCTCTCTCCTCTCTCTCTCTCTCTCTCTCTCTCTCTCTGTAGGTGACGTCCAATCGCGCGGCGGCCCAGATGGCGGCGGGGGGTGACTCCCCGTCCTCCCAGTCCCACGCTAGCGCCTTCCACATGCCCCTGGATGGCAGCGCCTCTGCTGCCCCCGCTGGCGCCCCCATGTACTACAGCTGTGCCACTCTGCCCGCGCAGGTCTGTGGTTCCTCCCCACTGTACAGTTGACTATACCAGGACCCACTATTTATTCAGAATTTGATCCACGGACCACCATCTCTCTTTTTGTCCACAATTCCAGGCTGGATTTCGGAGAAAAACAAAACAGGCAGTTGTGTAGATTTGGGCTACTTCACATGGTCAATATTTTAACTCTTTGAGAGTGCAAATATGAAACCAAATGGACCCTCAAGGGTCCATTTGGTCCATCTGACTACATTTTATTCAGTCTTGTTTTAGAGGTACGCCTGTTCACTACATCAGCAAAGTATGGCGTTAAAGTGCAAATAATATGGATTCCTACAATTGTTTTCAATACTTACTATCGTATTGTGTGTCCCTCAAGCTTATTTCTAATGGTTTGAGCCTCAATCACCACTGATATAACCAGTCCTTGTCATTTCTTTATGGACTGTTTAGCTGCAGTACCACAATGTCCTGAGGTGGTGGGGGCGCAGATATGCAGGATATTTTATAGTAGAGTCATTATAATACTGATGCTAGGTAAAGCCAGGCTTGTTTAAATCCTGTCAACAATGATGGACATTATAAACAAAGTGGACATGCAAATTTGGACTGAAGGAGAGGAGGAATTATACAAAGCAGGGTGCATTGATGACATCATTATGAGGCCAAAATCTGTTCCTGAGAGCAATTCCCATTAAAGCTCCTCTATGATCTGAAAGACTGTGCTGGGCTGGAAAAGCGATGGGGCACTTTTTTTCCTGTATCTTTCAGTGACATTGAACACTGCCGTTGTGGGATTAGGTGTGTTGCGGCAAATGGATTTTCCAAGGCTTAGACTCAAAGGACTAATTTTGTTGTTTTAAGAAGCATATCTTATTAATCGCCACCACGCTGCCTTTGTTTTCCGTACCAAATAGATTGTACGCTAATTCTCTAGCTGTTTGAGGAGTTGGCATGCGGCGCGCCTGGCAGCGAGCGCCACTGCAAGTCAACGCAGAGCCAAAAGCAAAACGCCTTTCCCTTTCTCCATTTTTCATTTTAATCATAAGACAAGATCTTCCTAATGTTTGTTGTTGCTCGTAAAACTCACTTGCAGGGTATGCATGTTACACAATACAGAAATGTTGCGATGATCCTAAAGAATGGTAACGGACTGTAGTGGGCAAATAAAAGAATAACAGAAACATTGAGAGGCACGGTGATTAGTGCTGTCACCTCACAGCTAGAAGGTCTAGAAGGTCCTGGGTTCGATTCCCATTAGGGCACTGCTGTGGGTGCTGGCGGCGTGTCTCCTCCTCCGCGTCATCAGTGCCCATACCCGAGGTTGGATTGGCGAAAGGGCCTTTCTGTGTGGAGTTTGTATGTTTTCCCTGTGACCCCTGTAGGGTAGGTACCCTCACAAAAACATGCAGTGATCCTGGTCTCTAGACTGCCTCCCCCTGGTCAACTGAAGCACCTGATGGAATAGCGTGTTCCTTCCACACGCTACGTCCAACCAGGGACCCTCCCCCCTGTCAGGTGAAAAGAAGGCAGCTTTGTCTCCTCATGCATTGAAGGAATCATGAGGCTAGTTCACTGGGTGTGTAGAGCCCAGGATCACATTAGGAATTGAACTGGGTGAAAAATGGGTTACAAAATCATGAGATTAAAATAAGGTTTTTTAATACATTGAATGGATGCAACCTGGGACGTGTCTTCAGTGATGTGTCCTAAGCTCATTGGGGTTTCGGGTCTCTCGAACATCATACCCCTCACTCAGGTGACCCAGCCGGGGTTCATGACGCCCCGACTCACGTCCCAGTAGCTACCCCTGATCAGTCCCACAAGGGAAAGGCCAAGGCCGTCCAATCCACCGCCCCTGAAATACTCCGCCAAAACTGGGAGGTTCTGATGCGTGGAGGGACTAGGCTCTGTGGTTTGACACCTGTCCGTGCCTCTCCTACGTCTCACCAGGCCCAATCCTGCTCTCACCAGGAGGCACAGGACCTGTGCGTTGCACCAGACTCCCAGCACCGGACATGGACATGAGCGGTGGACAAACGGCCCTCCTAAAGGACTAACCAAGGGTTTTTGGGCGTCTTCCTCACGGACGACACAGGCTGGGGCGCTAGCCCATACTGCTAACCCGGGTGCCGTCTACATTCCGGCTGCCACCCGTCTCTCCGGTGGTCACCAAGTCTTTCCCTGGTTGTCACATAGTCTATTCCTATGAGTCACTATAAATAGGTTGATAGGTTTTTTAATACATTGAATGGATGCAACCTGGGACGTGTCTTCAGTGATGTGTCCTAAGCTCATTGGGGTTTCGGGTCTCTCGAACATCATACCCCTCACTCAGGTGACCCAGCCGGGGTTCATGACGCCCCGACTCACGTCCCAGTAGCTACCCCTGATCAGTCCCACAAGGGAAAGGCCAAGGCCGTCCAATCCACCGCCCCTGAAATACTCCGCCAAAACTGGGAGGTTCTGATGCGTGGAGGGACTAGGCTCTGTGGTTTGACACCTGTCCGTGCCTCTCCTACGTCTCACCAGGCCCAATCCTGCTCTCACCAGGAGGCACAGGACCTGTGCGTTGCACCAGACTCCCAGCACCGGACATGGACATGAGCGGTGGACAAACGGCCCTCCTAAAGGACTAACCAAGGGTTTTTGGGCGTCTTCCTCACGGACGACACAGGCTGGGGCGCTAGCCCATACTGCTAACCCGGGTGCCGTCTACATTCCGGCTGCCACCCGTCTCTCCGGTGGTCACCAAGTCTTTCCCTGGTTGTCACATAGTCTATTCCTATGAGTCACTATAAATAGGTTGATAGGTTTTTTAATACATTGAATGGATGCAACCTGGGACGTGTCTTCAGTGATGTGTCCTAAGCTCATTGGGGTTTCGGGTCTCTCGAACATCATACCCCTCACTCAGGTGACCCAGCCGGGGTTCATGACGCCCCGACTCACGTCCCAGTAGCTACCCCTGATCAGTCCCACAAGGGAAAGGCCAAGGCCGTCCAATCCACCGCCCCTGAAATACTCCGCCAAAACTGGGAGGTTCTGATGCGTGGAGGGACTAGGCTCTGTGGTTTGACACCTGTCCGTGCCTCTCCTACGTCTCACCAGGCCCAATCCTGCTCTCACCAGGAGGCACAGGACCTGTGCGTTGCACCAGACTCCCAGCACCGGACATGGACATGAGCGGTGGACAAACGGCCCTCCTAAAGGACTAACCAAGGGTTTTTGGGCGTCTTCCTCACGGACGACACAGGCTGGGGCGCTAGCCCATACTGCTAACCCGGGTGCCGTCTACATTCCGGCTGCCACCCGTCTCTCCGGTGGTCACCAAGTCTTTCCCTGGTTGTCACATAGTCTATTCCTATGAGTCACTATAAATAGGTTGATAGGTTTTTTAATACATTGAATGGATGCAACCTGGGACGTGTCTTCAGTGATGTGTCCTAAGCTCATTGGGGTTTCGGGTCTCTCGAACATCATACCCCTCACTCAGGTGACCCAGCCGGGGTTCATGACGCCCCGACTCACGTCCCAGTAGCTACCCCTGATCAGTCCCACAAGGGAAAGGCCAAGGCCGTCCAATCCACCGCCCCTGAAATACTCCGCCAAAACTGGGAGGTTCTGATGCGTGGAGGGACTAGGCTCTGTGGTTTGACACCTGTCCGTGCCTCTCCTACGTCTCACCAGGCCCAATCCTGCTCTCACCAGGAGGCACAGGACCTGTGCGTTGCACCAGACTCCCAGCACCGGACATGGACATGAGCGGTGGACAAACGGCCCTCCTAAAGGACTAACCAAGGGTTTTTGGGCGTCTTCCTCACGGACGACACAGGCTGGGGCGCTAGCCCATACTGCTAACCCGGGTGCCGTCTACATTCCGGCTGCCACCCGTCTCTCCGGTGGTCACCAAGTCTTTCCCTGGTTGTCACATAGTCTATTCCTATGAGTCACTATAAATAGGTTGATAGGTTTTTTAATACATTGAATGGATGCAACCTGGGACGTGTCTTCAGTGATGTGTCCTAAGCTCATTGGGGTTTCGGGTCTCTCGAACATCATACCCCTCACTCAGGTGACCCAGCCGGGGTTCATGACGCCCCGACTCACGTCCCAGTAGCTACCCCTGATCAGTCCCACAAGGGAAAGGCCAAGGCCGTCCAATCCACCGCCCCTGAAATACTCCGCCAAAACTGGGAGGTTCTGATGCGTGGAGGGACTAGGCTCTGTGGTTTGACACCTGTCCGTGCCTCTCCTACGTCTCACCAGGCCCAATCCTGCTCTCACCAGGAGGCACAGGACCTGTGCGTTGCACCAGACTCCCAGCACCGGACATGGACATGAGCGGTGGACAAACGGCCCTCCTAAAGGACTAACCAAGGGTTTTTGGGCGTCTTCCTCACGGACGACACAGGCTGGGGCGCTAGCCCATACTGCTAACCCGGGTGCCGTCTACATTCCGGCTGCCACCCGTCTCTCCGGTGGTCACCAAGTCTTTCCCTGGTTGTCACATAGTCTATTCCTATGAGTCACTATAAATAGGTTGATAGGTTTTTTAATACATTGAATGGATGCAACCTGGGACGTGTCTTCAGTGATGTGTCCTAAGCTCATTGGGGTTTCGGGTCTCTCGAACATCATACCCCTCACTCAGGTGACCCAGCCGGGGTTCATGACGCCCCGACTCACGTCCCAGTAGCTACCCCTGATCAGTCCCACAAGGGAAAGGCCAAGGCCGTCCAATCCACCGCCCCTGAAATACTCCGCCAAAACTGGGAGGTTCTGATGCGTGGAGGGACTAGGCTCTGTGGTTTGACACCTGTCCGTGCCTCTCCTACGTCTCACCAGGCCCAATCCTGCTCTCACCAGGAGGCACAGGACCTGTGCGTTGCACCAGACTCCCAGCACCGGACATGGACATGAGCGGTGGACAAACGGCCCTCCTAAAGGACTAACCAAGGGTTTTTGGGCGTCTTCCTCAAATAATAATAATAATACTAATTAAATTAATAAAAAAAAAATATATATATATCTATAGTCAGAGAGAATTCTCAAAATAATGTCAAATTTGAGAATACATTTCTCAACAGGAAATTTCTTCAAAATCCAGCCTGGAATTGTGGACAAAAGCAAAAAAAAATCTTTAGTTTTTGGGTTTGTGGGGCTAAAATGTCATAAACAGTGGTCCTCTGTGGCTCAAATACTGAATAAATAGAGGTCCCTGGGGTCAAAATTGTTGGTCTTACTTTTACTTTTGAAATTACATTTAATATTATGCAGACTTCAGTTCAGCCCTTAGTCGTGGCTTCTCCACAGTATTTTATGTATCTCATTTGGCCCCTTGGGAAAAATAATCCCCCACCCCTGCTATATAGGTAACTGCTGCCTAAGTTTACCATTATCTAAACTGCTATCTAAACTACCTGGGTTGGTACTGCAAGTGCTAGGGGCTGATATGTACTACAAGTGCCACAGTATAGGTGCTACAGAAAAGATGTTTTTTCAGTCTGTGGCAGAAGATAGGGAGTGAGTCTGTGGTTCCGATTGCAATGTGAGGTGCGTTCCATATTTTTGGAGCCGAATGATCTAAATCAAAGGTCTCAAACTCTGGCCCGCGGGCCAAATTTGGCCCGCCGTGTAATTTTATTTGGCCCTTGAGGCAATATGAAATCAACATTAGAGTTGGCCTGCCGTTATTATACAGTCGTGGCGCCGCTGTACAGTAACAACGCATTCACCGCTAATACTGCAAATCCCATCATGCTCTGCTGTTGTTTTGCTGTCTACTCTGTAATATATTTACATCAGAAGGCTGCAAATGGAAAAGAGGCATTCAATTATTATTTAAATTTTATTTAATATTTTATTTTATTTAATATGCCACTAAGTTATATAAGCGTCGCTTGTTCCATATTCAGTGTTAAAGCAAATCAGTGTAGCAAACTGAGCAAGAATTAACGTTTTATTCATGCACTTTCTCTTGCGACTTCAAGGCTTGAATGTTTGATTCATTTATTATTGTTATTTCATTCTTATTATTATTACTTATTATTATTATTATTAATTCTACCTCAATTTTGCATGTCACTAAAGTTATATAAGCCTTGCTTATACAACGCAAAACCTTTTTGGGGTCCCTATTGGAAGGTTAATTTGTTCAACCTTGGCCTGCGGCTTTGTTCAGTTTTACATTTTGGCCCACTCTGTATTTGAGTTTTACACCCCTGCTCTAAATCAGGGGTTTTCAACAGGTTGTCCGCGGACCACCAGTGGTCCTTGAGAGGGTTCCAGGTGGTCCCCAGGCTAAATGCTGGAAAGCTTATGTACCAGATGTAACTCTTGAGAATGTAAAAATGAAACCAAATGGACCCTTGCGGGTCCATTTGGTTTCATTTTTACACTCACAAGAGTTAAAATATTCATCATGTGAATTAGCACCACTTAATTAAGAAGTCTACACTGTTTTGTTTGCAAAATCAAGCCAGGAATTGTGAACAAAACCAAAAGAATTCTTTAGTTGTAGGTCTTTGGGGTGAAAATGTAATCAAATGGTGGTACGTGCATGGCTCAAATGGTGGTCCCTGCCGTCAAAAAGGTTGAAAACCCCTGATCTAAATGCTTCCATCCATCCTCCTCCCTTCCAGCGTGTGAGCTCCCCTCTGCAGATGGGCTCCCCCACAAAGCTCCAGCGCCTGGGCTCTGCCTCCTCCGACATGCCCAGCTACGCCACCCTGCAGAGGGTCTCCTCCCCCAAACAGTCCCCCAGCCGCCTCGCCAAGTCCTACAGGTGGGTATATACTGGATATATGTGACAGCACCTGTCTCCTCCCCCAAACAGTCCCCCAGCCGCCTCGCCAAGTCCTACAGGTGGGTATATACTGGATATATGTGACAGCACCTGTCTCCTCCCCCAAACAGTCCCCCAGCCGCCTCGCCAAGTCCTACAGGTGGGTATATACTGGATATATGTGACAGCACCTGTCTCCTCCCCCAAACAGTCCCCCAGCCGCCTCGCCAAGTCCTACAGGTGGGTATATACTAGATATATGTGACAGCACCTGTCTCCTCCCCCAAACAGTCCCCCAGCCGCCTCGCCAAGTCCTACAGGTGGGTATATACTGGATATATGTGACAGCACCTGTCTCCTCCCCCAAACAGTCCCCCAGCCGCCTCGCCAAGTCCTACAGGTGGGTATATACTGGATATATGTGACAGCACCTGTCTCCTCCCCCAAACAGTCCCCCAGCCGCCTCGCCAAGTCCTACAGGTGGGTATATACTGGATATATGTGACAGCACCTGTCTCCTCCCCCAAACAGTCCCCCAGCCGCCTCGCCAAGTCCTACAGGTGGGTATATACTGGATATATGTGACAGCACCTGTCTCCTCCCCCAAACAGTCCCCCAGCCGCCTCGCCAAGTCCTACAGGTGGGTATATACTGGATATATGTGACAGCACCTGTCTCCTCCCCCAAACAGTCCCCCAGCCGCCTCGCCAAGTCCTACAGGTGGGTATATACTGGATATATGTGACAGCACCTGTCTCCTCCCCCAAACAGTGCCCCAGCCGCCTCGCCAAGTCCTACAGGTGGGTATATACTGAATATATGCACCTGGTACTTTGGGCAGGGGTGTAGTGGACGGGGGGCGTGGGGGGACGGCGTCTAAGATATTTTGGGGCAAAAGTAGGCCTATGTTTTTTTTGTCTTGTCATTTAGTTTTGTGGATACAATTGTAAACAATGCATTGTAAACAGTCTTTCTCAATATGCTATACAATGTTTTAATAGCGTGTCTGTGTGTGTTGCGCAGGTGCACGCAAATGCAAGTGTGCGAAACTGTGCATGCACATGTCTTAAAGGGGAATTTTTCTCATTTTCAATATTTTACTATGTCATTATACCTTTTTTTTGAGGAGTCATGAGCATCTAAATCTGGGTGTCCCAAAATAGCAAAACTGAGAAAAAGCCAGTTGAAGTTTTAGATTTTTTTCACACCTAGAGTAGAGTAGAAATGGTTTGTAACAATGGAGGGACTAGGGTCATCCACTCCACCCATAATGTCTCATTTAAATACTATAGATGTACATGTATTCTGCAATGCATAGAGTAAGTTGCCTCTTTGGCTGCTACAGTTGATGGGAGACGTGTGTCCAGCGTCAGTAAGTGTATGTATGGATTTTACGCTGTTATTTATTTATTTAGGACAATCCAATATACTTTTTTGAGAGTAAATTGTTCAGCTACTGAGCTGCAGGATCAGCTGGGAGTGAAATTGAAGGAGTGGTCTATTGTGAGTGAACAGTAGCCGGCCAATCAGAATCAAGTACTGTGGACTAACCGTTTTAGAATACAGAATAATAAACGACGGGCCAAACGATGGGCTGAAGTGTTGGGAATCACGGTTTTAGAGTACAACAAAAAGGGGTTGCAAACCAGGCTGGTAGTCAGACTTAGTTCTCAACGGACCTGAAAATGAAGGCCCGGCCCTAACTGGGCCCTAACTGTTCAGGCCAGAGGCCCAGCCTGACTAAATGGAATAGGTTTTAGGACCTACCCGGCCCTAAACTGTCAGGTTTGGGCAGAATTTGAGAATTTGCCAAATAGTAAGAGTGAAATGCCAATCAGCACCACCTTCAGAATAGATAAATACAAAAAATAACGATTACTTTTACTTATAGAATAATTCAATATATTTTTTTTTCATGGAGCCCGAGGCCTGACCCGGCCCTAGTGATTAGCTTAGATTTTAGGCCCGACCCGGCCCTAAATGTTGGGTCGGGCCTGATCGGGTTTGGTCCTGTTCAGGTTTGGGCAGAGTGTGAGATCTCTAGTCAGACTGTCCCTTCCTTGTCTCCCTCCCCTCCTCCCTCCAGCACCTCCTCCCCCATCAACATGGTGGCGTCGGGCGCGGCCGGCTCCTCCTCCCCGCTGCACATGGGGGCGTCCCCGGGGGGCAACAACAGCCACCACCACCCCCACCACCACTCGTCGTCCCCGCTGCACCACGGCGGTGGCGGCGTGGGCAGCTACGCCACGCTGTCGCCCAAACGGAGCAACATGATGCACCACGGCGCCGGCAACGCCAACGACGTTGGCGGATACAAGATCTCCCACGAGCTGTACGCCAACGCCACCCTGCAGCGGCCCGGAAGCCTAGCACGAGGTCCTACAAAAGATGCAGATGTTTTTATTTTATTTATTGGTGATCAGGATAGGATCTAACTCACACCGCCGAAAGTCAAGGGCTCAGGAGAAACTTGTCTTGGAGACAGGACCACAGCTGCATACATAGGTCAAAAGACAGAAAACAAACCAAAAAGACAAAACAACACAAGAACAAATAACATATACACCCTAAGTGCTTACCCCTTTGTAAGAGAAATGACTATCTATTTAACAGTTTTATGGAGAGAGGTATAAATGAATGTTTATACCTACTAGGGCCTTACCCGTTGTGAATATATGAACACCAAATGATGTACTCACTGTGTGGGTAATGTGAATCCTTCATCACATTATGTGATGAAGGATTTGATGAAGGATCTTTAATGCACACGCACAGACACTGCAATGGCCAGTCATAAAGTGTGTGTGTGTGTGTGTGTGTGTGTGTGTGTGTGTGTGTGTGTGTGTGTGTGTGTGTGTGTGTGTGTGTGTTTTGGTATTTTCATAGCCCCCTGTGGCCGGAAAGGGAATTGCCAATGTTAAGCGAATGGGGAAATTTAATTCACCAATAAATTCATTATTAATCAACAATTTGTTAATTTGAAAAAAGGGCTTCCTCAGTCTCTTCCTAATGTTATGGTCAATGACTGTGTGAAAAATCATAGTGATCGGTGCAGCCAGTGATGAGTTATGCTCGCTTCAGACATTCAGACATTCAGACAGACATTCAGACAGACAACTCCTTAATTATAGTATTGATTGTTTATACCTATTATGTTTGCACTGTGGTGTCCTATACCTTCTACCTGATCTCATTAACTTCATTCTGAATGAAGAACATGTGAGGGGTCAGAGGTTACATTCTTAGCTTGCCTTACTACCGTCGGCTCAAAAAATGGCTTGGGGGGTCAAGGGGGGAGAAGATAGGCCCATGATCTTCCCAGCCGTTTTTACGGTTCTTTCTATTTGAGCTTTGTATTTCACAGTCAGATTTCCGTACCAACTCGAGATACCATATCTCAGTATAGATTCTATGCTAGCCCTATAGAAATTAGCATAATGTTCACACTAACACCAAACAGCCTCAATCTGCGAAGAAAATGTAACCTCTGAAGTATTTTCGAACAACATGATTCAACATGTGTGTGCCAGCTCATATCTTATTAGCACTCCCAGATATTTATAGGAGTAGACCTGTTTGATGTTAACATCATGAACCCTGATCGTAGTATGGTCTCCTCTGTTTTATCAGTGTTGATCATTACATGATTTTGATCACACCATTCCACAAATCTATCCACTCCAGATGTATGGCTAAGAATGTTAGATTTGCTAGATCTCTAGACGTATCTTGTCTATATATAGGCCTAGATTTTCGTCACCACTTAACCCCTTATCCCTGAGCTTCTTTGCCTTTTTAAACTATTAAAAACATTTTTCAATAGTTCAAATGGCCAGTCTACATGCTCACAACATGTCAATAGATTGACATGTTGTGACATGTTGTAGATTGAGTGTTCAATACATACACATGAACTATTCCCAAAAGTTTTTTTTTTTTAAAAAAATAGTAAAAAGGGGATAAGGGGTTTGGGATAAGGGGTTTAGCATGTAACGAAAATGGAGCCCTATACAGAGTTAACGCTAACACTCCAGACTCATTTTTAAAACATCCAAGACTTATTGCTACTACTTCTGCCCCCTCCTCCATGCCGTGCAGGTTCCAGAGGGTCCTACAGCAGTCAACTCAGTCACCTGGGCTCCGAACTCCGACCCCTGCAGTCGCCTGAGCACCACATTGACCCCATCTACGAGGACAGGGTCTACACCAAACCCAACCTCCGGGGCCAAGGTCAGTGGACATGGAGCGACAGCAAGTCAGGGAGGGTGTGTAGAGCTGGGAGATGAGGACATGACAGGATAGGAACAGAAACTATACTATAGTAGAGGTTGGGGCTAGAGATCTCAACGGGCCTGAAAATTATTTTCCAAATAGTAAGACTGAAATGCCAATCAGCATCATCTTCAGAATAGGTAAATACAGAAAATACTTTTACTATTACTTTTACTTGTAAAATAATTCAATACATATATTTTTTTTCATGGACGCTGAGGCCCGACCCGGCCCTACTGATTATCATAGATTTTAGGCCCGTTCGGGTTCGGTCCTGGTTGGGTCGCTATTATGCCCATGTATGGGACAATGTTATGTCATAGTTTCGCGCCGTTTGCACCTAATAGATCCCGACAGGGTGTTTAATTTTTTTTTACCACTGAAAGGGGCACTTTTTTGCATGGTGTTCCGCTTCAGGTGCCACGTTAAAAGTTGCATCTTAACCATCTCGACATGTGCTGCCAGTTATCAGCTCAAGGTATGCAAATCCAATTGCGGTCTCTGTGGCAATTTTGTCTCCCCGTCACAGTCTGTTAGCTAATTAGGTTCAAGACTGTAAATTAATCTCAATTAATCTCACGGTTTAGCCCGAGCGCCTTGAAATCCAGGCAAATCAACCGTGAGGCTAAAAATATTGTCCCTCTACTACAATGTTGATTTTCTAACACTAACGGCAGGTATTCGTCAATGACGATGAGGAAATATTGAAGTTATGAGGAAATATTCTAAATGCCCGTAGGCCCTTTGTTATGGTGGGGACATGGGGTAGGGGAAACAGTCAGGAAATATTTTACACTCAACAAAAATATAAACGCAACACTTTTGTTTTTGCTCCCATTTTTCAGGGGATGGACTTAAAGACCTGATATACAATATTACCATTTCTCTCAAACACTGGTCACAAATCTCCTTAAATGTGTGATATTGAGCACTAATATCCCACTAATATCCAGCTACTTCACACAGCCATTGAAGAGGAGTGGACAAACATTCCACAGGCCACAATTGACAATCTGGTAAACTCTATGGGAAGAAGATGTGTTACACTGCATGAGGCAAATGGAGGTCACACCAGATACTGACTGGTTCGGAGTCCTATACCCCCAATAAGGCAAAAAAAATAATAATTGCACATTTCAGGGTGGCCTTTTATTGTAATGTCACATCTGCATCTTGATGTGGCACACCTGTGAGGTGGGATGGATTATCTTAACAAAGCAGAAGTGCTCAATATCACACATTTAGGCAGATTTGTGAACAGTGTTTGAGAGAAATAGTAATATTGTATATCTGGAATGAATTTAGGTCTTTAAGTCCATCCCCTGAAAAATGGGAGCAAAAACAAAAGTGTTGCGTTTATATTTTTGTTGAGTGTATTTCACAAAACCGGAACACTTTTGAGGAAGTAAATTAACTGCCATTAAATAAAGGTACGAAATTCTTAGGGCGTAATTCCCCTTTAAATATAATGTGAGCTGATTTGTGACTTTAATACTAGCTTCAAATGTTTTACTAAAGTAAAAGTATCCATACACAATTATAGAAATATGTATTCTCTTAAAAGTAAACACCCATATTTCTAAATGTAACCGAGAAGCACAATAGCACAAAAGTGTCATTGGTATCATATGTACCAAAAGTAAAAGTACTTATTGTCAAGTTTTCAAATGACTTGTGTTAGTTAGGATTAATTTGAGACTGGTTCAAGGACTGTTCACATCACCATGGGACATCGGTAAGAATGTACAGACAAGGAGAGTTCCGTTTAAGCCTTTAATTTCCGTTGCACAGTTTACACTTTCAGTTGAGCAAGGAGATGGTGAGGCGTGACGGTTATGGTTTTTACTAAAATAACAAGAAAAACATAATCATTATACAATTCAACATTTAATAGACAAACAACTACAATTCAACAAGAGGGATGGGTAGGCCTACCACTACATGAAAAGGTACACACACAGGGGAATTACAAACTTCAAATATCATCTATAAGTTACTGCATTTCAAACTAAAGTGACTATGTGCACTGCGCATTACACAAATTCGACAATAGCTTTAGGCAGACATAACTATACAAATACAGATAACTAATAAAATTCATTATACATCATGATTAACTCACTTCAGTGACGCATAACCCACGCATGAGGATCCAGGACAGGGTCTTAGGTGTTGCTGCTGCTGACAAACAAACTGAGCTGCAGACACTCAGGCAGTATATATATCTGGCCACTGATTTGGGTGTGAGTGACAGCAGGTGAGGTTACTGATTGAGAGGGAGTGACACTTGAGGTGAGGAGGTCCAACCCATGGAACAGGCCAGGGGGAGGGCCGCTGCCGCTCACCAGGATGACTCTTTTCTACAACTTGAATAAAACAGTTTCAATTAATTCGAAAGATTATTTTTATAGTCTACAAGCTCACCATTGTAAGCTTGCCAAATGGCAGAAATGAAGTGACTGAGTGACATGTTTTGCAAAAAAAATAAAAAATAAAATAAAAAGTAAACACGGTCAGGACTGAGGCAAATTAGTGGCGTCTTAATTGTGGGCGGATCAAGGCGATCCAAGACTGGTCAGATCTGTCCCAGAATACCTGATCACCTGATTTCAACCAACACGAATCCTGTCCACTAAAATGGACATCCCTGGATGAATCAGAGAGAGTGAGATTGAGAGGAGACTAACTTAAATCAATAATAACTAGTGAGATCTGGCCCAGAATAGCCTTGGCTATTATGGACTGTGATCTACAGGTAGCCTAGTCTTGAACGTGACTGGAGGACATCATTGTAACGTCGCTGGAGGACTCCAGTGGTGTTTAACGTTAACTCTCAAGAGTCAAAATATTCACCATCTGAATTAGCTCAGGTCTACACAAATAGAGAGTGTAGAAGATTTTGGAATTGTGGAAAAAAGCAGGAGAAATCTTTAGTTTCGGGGTCTGTTGGGGTGACATGTCAACAAATTGTGGTCTGTGGTTTAAATGCTGAATAAATAGTGGGCCCTGGTACCAAAAAGTTTGAAAACCACGGCACGAAAGCATTATGGGCATTCAACAATCCAGTCAAACACACAGACTTCATTATTGGAAGCAAATGTTAGCAGTTACTGTTCAACACCACAAGGCACAGCCACCGAGGCGTTATACCGCTACATGCTTCACAAGGTCGTGTTCTTTAGTTTATAATGAAGAGTCAGGTATAGGAGGGAGGGAAGGGATTATTTTTTATGCCCGATGTCACACATGGTTCCGGGTGAAGTTCCACAAGGCCTTGTCCAGGTTCCCAGTGATATCCATCAACTGGAACAGAGGCTGGAGAGTGGTCAGCCAGGCGCGTGCACACACGCACGCACACACACACACACACACACACACACACACACACACACACACACACACTGCTCCAGCTCAATTTATCATTGTCCAGTACTGGCCCCTAGATGCGGACCCTAGAAGTGTCGTTTAACAAGGTGACATTTACAGTAGTGTGTGTAGGGTGACCAGATGTCCCTCTTTGCGTGGGCTACAGTCCCTCACTTCCAAGACTTTTCATGTGTCCCACAAATTGAGCCCCATGTCTGTCTGTCTGTCTGTCTGTCTGTCTGTCTGTCTGTCTGTCTGTCTGTCTGTCTGTCTGTCTGTCTGTCTGTCTGTCTGTCTGTCTGTCTGTCTGTCTGTCTGTCTGTCTGTCTGTCTGTCTGTCTGTCTGTCTGTCTGTCCCACATTTTGCCTGACAGAGTTCAGTGTTCAAACGCTAATATTGGGCTTTTTCTGCTATAGATGTGCTTTTCAGTCTGTTAAAATAACCCCAGTATTCCCCTGGTGCCACTATATTTGGCCACATCATTGCATGTACTGTCATATCAACAGTACTTGATAGTCAAATTGCGTCACGCTGCATTTTGAGTTTGTAGATCAGCTATTTTTGCTATATTTGAATTGAAATTGTTATTATTATTTTATATGACATCAATATCATCAGTTTGCTAACCGTGTTGGCAGCACAGTTTTCTCCACTTGTCCCACACATGCAATACATCTGCATGTCCCTCAAATAGGAACAGTTTAGATATGGTCACCCTAAGTGTGCGCGCGTGCGATTGATGGAGGATTTCGGTTCAGTGTGGCACAGAGGTGTGTCGGCCTTTCTGTCTCTTTTACGGCATGCTTTATGGACCCTTTTGGGGCCCGTTTGGTTTTTTGTAATAGACTCAAGACTCATAAGGTTTACAGGTGCTCTGGGGGCATGCACCGGGTTCAATTTGTGACCCGAATAAAGAGGGACTCGTCACATAAAACAGCTGAGTACAGCTGGCAAGCTGAAGGTGCTGCTACCTACTGTACAGTTGACTTATAGCTCTAAGCCCCTCCCCAAACTGCCGTGGTCCAATCACAGCTAAGCATAATATGGGGGAGACCAGAGCCATTTAGAGGAAGAGTTGCGCCATTCATTGTAAGGTGAACAGCCCGGCCAGGTGGTTCGTGCAGAGCCTGTACAGGGGCTAACTGGAGTTGAAATACGTTTTCAACAAGAGCAGCACAAATAAACGCTATTTTAGGCACATATACAAAATGCTGACTGTGTTTTAAGTATCGTTCAGTGACAACTAAAGTATCTGTAATGTGTATGCTGTACTATTATTAAAGTACGACCTAAAATAAAGGGGCATTAAAGCCGGACTATTGCCTGAGTCCAATGCTTTTGTGCCTACTCCCCAACTTCCCAGCTACAGTCTTGTGAGGCGCCCTGTATCACGAGAATGTCAGTTGTTAACCGTTTGTGAATGAGGTGCTGTTGGAGGAGTGTAAGTGGTCGTCGTTAGACCTTAACATGGGAGTGAACAGGAGTGTCAGAACTGTGTCTCTAGATGGCTCTAGGTAAGACAAATCTCTCCACCAATAGTTTTTCCTAAAAGATAAAACCAAAGGAAATGTCACACACACATATTTTTTCCAGTGCATACGACAGGTCTTAATTGGAGACCTTGGAGAGAGATTTTGAAGGCCTGGTTTTACACATTAAATACTGATTTCATTTTTGGAACCCGGATATTCAAAATCTCTTCCAAATCTGACCATAGTTCAATTCACCCTTAACCCCCCGTGGTTGTGCCCTTCTTTGCATCCATTGGTTGCCTTTTCGTGGTCGGACAAAAACACCATTGAAATAAACATGTTTTTCAGTTGTGATATTCTCTGCATTCACTTACTATTTTAAACTTGACGTCAGTTTTTTTTTTTTTAAGGAACATCGAAGGTGCAGGTGCATTTTCTCCAAAAGAAATGAATGTTTTAGCAAAACCAACAGCATAAACAAGTTGGAACCGACGGGGCGCGACGGGGCATGAAGTGGTTAGTCAGTCAGGGACCAATCAGAATGCTGACAAAATGATGAATCGAGTTCTCGGCGGCCTGAAAATTGAGGCCAGGCCCCAAAACTGGGCCCTATATAATAACAAACGGCTAGGAAGGTCGGACGGCGACAAGTACCTGAGTAAAAGTTAGGGTGACCAGATCTAAACTGTTGATTTAAGGGACAGAAGTAGTGCAGTAGTGTGGGACAACCCATTTTTGCAGGACCACTTCACCACTTTTCAATGTATCTTCATATAACAGGTCCTCACTAATGTACATGATAAAATACCACTATTTTTTCCTACTCAGTCTGTGTCTCACAGGAGGGCTGTGGGCAGTTCAGAAACTTCTTCCAATGACATCATCATTCTGCAGACTTGTTTTTTTGAAAATATATTTATTATTGGGAGAACGATAAGTGAAATGAAATGTCTTCTTCCATAACTTTCTGGCATGTGCTTTTTTTTTCTTTTCGTTGTCCTTGTCCTTGTCCTTGTCCCCGTTCTTCTCATGTGGTTTTGCCGTTTATATTGTTCCTTTCCATCTGTTGATATTGTTGTTTTCATTCTGTGTGTGTGTGTGTGTGTGTGTGTGTGTGTGCGCGCGCACACGTTTTTGTATGTTTGTGTGTGTGTGCGTGTGTGCGGCAACGTGTCCGACCCTCCGTTCCGTCATCTTTCGTGACACATATATATATATTTCATTGTCTGTCTCTTAACCTTCTCATCGCCATCCACGTGTTTTTTTTTTGCCGCCATTAATTAACACCTTTCCAGACCCGGTGCTGCAGATCAACCAGCTCTGCCAGCACCAGGTCCTCATGAACTATCTTCTCTACCCCTATAACACCTCCTCCCACCCTCTGTCCTCCCTCTTAGCCCCGCCCTCCCCCGGCGTCGAGCCAATCCCCTTGCAGCGGACGGCCAGCCAGAGCGCGGCGGTGGGCGTGGCCGGCGTGGGCGGGCCCTTCCAGCGGGCCAGCTTCGCGGCATCGTCCGGCGGAGGCGTGGTGGCCGGCGACTACGCCAGCAACCCCTACCGCACGCTGCAGTTCTGCCCGTCGGCGTCGGCCGGCGGCGAGTCGCCCTACAGCAAGTCGGGGCCTGCCCTCCCCCCCGAGGCGGCCCTGGCCCGCTCCCCGTCCATCGACAGCATCCAGAAAGACCCCAGGTGAGTGAGTGAGTCAGCAGGACGGTTCGGTTCTCTAGACGACGTTTTTTCATGTCAAGGACCCCCAATTGACGCTATAACTTCCCTCATGTGAAAGATATACCTGGGACCCACCTAACAAGTTTGTACGCCTGCTGTTTTTCAATAGCTAATGCTTTAGAACGCCATCCCCACCACAAAATGGATTATATTGTAAAATATATGTAAACAGAGTGTACAAATGGAACCCAATGTTCCATGTTGGTTCAATCATTTAGCTGGGGACCCCTCCCCCAAAGACCCCCTCCTGGGGCTCCCTGGACAGCCAGGTTTTGGAACTTGTTTTGACTTGTTTTAGGGGAATGTCTTTGTTTTGTCGTTTGGTAGAAGAATATCTCTTGGACCCCTTTACTCCCCTCTCTCGCCCACGTTTTTTTCTCTGAAACGCACTGAAGCCCAGATTCACTGTGTAGGATGTTTATATTATAGAGTGGATTTATTCTGTGGGGGGGGAGAAGCAAGATTTAATCCTGCTTGTTCAGATACTTTCAAGATAGACATACATAAATAATAAAACGATAAAACATTTATTAAAACGTATCATGCACTGCATAACCGATGCAGCCTGAATTGGGCCGCTATAGGGGTTGAAGAGTTTGCATGTATTAATAATGCAACGTTTTTTTGACAAGACAAAAATGGCGGGATGGTCATTATAATCTGCATGTATGTACTATATGTATGTAGTGTATGTATGTTATGTATGAATCTGGGTCTCAGTCCAACTGGCACACATACTGAACATCACACATCACGTCACGTGATCACATCTGTCACTGTCCCCCCCCTCCCCTCCCTCTCTCTGTCGCCACTGCCTGCGATCTGATCAAGGCTTGTAGTACACAGTCACACACATACGCACGCATACACGCACGCACGCACACACTGCTACGCTGAACATCTGTGCAACAACACGACCAGTTCCCACAATGCACCGCTGCTGCTCTGTCCCCCTGCACACGCTGGCACTGTGTATATTAGCCAATATATAGCGCAGCATGGCGAAGTCTTGCATTTAAATTAAAGTCACAGCAAGTTCTGCGCCTGTCCGCGTGAGTGTTTGTGCGTGTGTGAGGGGGTGAGAGAGAGTTATGGAGAAATACGGGCCGGCAGACAGAATCAGGACCTTAATAGTCGTTTTTTATGGTGTTTACACTTGCTGCTTCCAGTCGAAAACATTTTTTTTCTTCTTCTTTTTAGCAGCAATTTGTATTTGCTTCTCGGACGATTCCTCGGCTTAAACGACTCCACAAAACAAGCTTCTGTCAGAGATAGAGCCAGCCTCATTAAAGCTACCCTAACCCCCGCCAAAATAAAATAAAGTAAAATACTGCTATATCTGTCTGCGACGCTGACCCACAGCTATCGCTGCTGCTGGCTCAGGTTGCAGCACAGTGAACAACAACAAAACAGGGACATTTTTGTTAATCTCCCCAAACGGGTAGAAATTCAATTCTGTAGGCCTATATATCTCTAAATGAGGAATGCCATTATGATGCTGGTGATATTAGCTGAATTGTTTTGCATCACAATAATAGGGGCTTTATTTTGTTTTCAAAAGGGAAAAATGTATATCTCTGGTCACTCTTTCTCATGACTTCACTTCATTTTGTCCATGTCTCTTTCTCTCCCTCTCAGTCTCTCTGTCTCTCAGTCTCTCTGTCTCTCTGTCTCTCTTTGCCACGTGTCATACACTTTAACTGTTTGTTTGGCACTCTGTCTCTCCACCGGCCCTCTTCTTTGTGCGGCGGTGGCCGCCAGTCCGCCACGGGCCTTTTGTGTGTGTGTGTGTGTGTGTGTGTGTGTGTCTGTGTGTGTGTGTGTGCGTGTGCGTGTGCGTGTGCGTGTGCGTGTGCGTGTGCGTGTGCGTGCGCGTGCGTGTGCGCGTGCGTGCGTGCGTGTGTGCACTTCCTTTGCAACAAACGGGGGCTGACTCATGACGCATCGCATTCTGCCGCAGCCCAGAACCACCCCTCACCCACTCACCACCCCTCACTCACTAGGGTGACCAGATGTCCCTCTTTTACGTGGGGCAGTCCCTCGTGTCCCAGACTTATTCAGGTGTCCCCCAAATTGAGCCCCCTGTCTGTCCCACATTGTGACTGAGTACTGACAGACATCACTGTTCAAATCGCCCCTAATAGTTGGCTTTCTGTTTATTTTATTTTATTTTCCTGCTATAGACCTGCGCAGTTCCACTAGTGTTTTCCCCATTCATTTTTCTCATAGACTTTTCGAAAATAATTCATATAAAGACGATTGCACGGTGGACAAAGCCAACTCGGGTCGTGACAAATCATGATGACACACACAATGTCATCATATAATATCTAATTAGCAAGAAGTAGAAAACGGCAGGATACAACACACTTTTTGTTTCGTTTTTCATCTGAGAAATTATTTGATCGTCCCAAAAGATTGTGTGTGTCATCATGATTTGTCACGACCCGAGTTGGTTTTGTCCGCGTTGTAATCGTCTTTATATGAATTATTTTCGCAAAAGTCTATGAGAAAATGGCAATGCTGTTAAGTCGTTGTGATCGGCCAAACAGCTGTACCACAACCCTAAGTTTTGACTTAAGACCTGATCCTTAAGACAATATTCCCCTGGTGCCACTGTATTTCTGTACTCACTCCAAAGGGGCCACTTTGCATGTACTCTCGTTTCAAAAACAGCGGATCTGCAAGCTCAAAATAAAGCACTGCAACACATTTTCAGCTTGTAGATCTGCCATTTCTTTTGCTATATTTGAATTGAAATCCTAAATTATTATTTTTTGAATAAGACATCACAATGCGGTCCCCACACATGATACTTTTGTCCCTCAAACGAACAGTTTGGATCTGGTCACCCTTTCACTCACACAACCATGTAGAGTCCCCAGTGTGGATCGTGGCCCTGTATGTGTCTGTCTGTCTGTCTGTCTGTCTGTCTGTCTGCCTGTCTGCCTGCTTGTCTGCCTGCCAACTGCCGTAACATGTCCACACATCCTGCGTTGAAGCAAGGGTCGGCTCTGGCTGCGTTTGGGAGAACAACTTCGCCGCCATACACAAATTTAGGTTTTATAGAGTTCCAAACTGTCACACAACCAGGCGTTTGTTCTTCTGTATCTCTAGTAGTGCACTAATCTCTCCCTAAGATTTCAAGTCTAGTTTTTAATCATTGGCAGAGTTGTCTGTATATTCCGGCGTTATTTTTTCCATGACAGCTTAGTTTGTGTATTATTTTCTGATGTGTGAAGTGTATATGGATGTAGACAAAAACCAACGCAGCCGTACCCTAGTAGATACAGTAGCTCGACATATTGCCAGCGTTTTGCTCAGGCGAGATTAGATACAGCATAGGCATCAGTACTGTGCAGTTCTAGCCTGGCATAAACCTAGACTTACAGCATATCACTCCGTAGATATTAGTCTGGAACTTCTGTGTTGAGGTTAAAAAGGGAGTCTACTTTGAACAGTGTGCTCTGATTGCTCCATCACAATTTTGGGTTGAGGGAAATACAATTAAAAACTGAGGAGTTCCAGGCCAGTGCAGTGCGGCACAGTGTTTGAGTAGGATAGATGGATAAATAATGCATTAAAGGGATAGTTCAGTTTTGTTGAAGTTAAGTTGTATGAAATACATGCCATTAATATAGTGGTGTCAACTGAATTAATTAATGTCCAGATCCTGTGGTGAGATTCTGCTCTGGTTTTGGTGAAATATTAAGTAATTCCTGTCCTTTTTATTGGGTCAATGGGGCCACGCAGCAAATGTTGACCCATTTCTAAAATATCAGTGCATCAGCCTCAAGGATATGCTAATATTTTAGAAATTCAACAATACAAATGACGTTAGTTTTGTTGATTCATTTACTTTTACGGCGTGGCCCCACTGCCCCAGTAACCCACACACAATGACTGGACCTACGTCATATTCACCAAAACTAGACTCTGTCAATTGCAATCAATTAATGCAGTAGCAAACACTATAGTAATTATTTTGTACAACTTAGCTTAAAAACACAATATCTGAACTACCTCTTTAACTACAAAATATTTTAAAAAAAAAACTGAATTCGCTGATAAACAGGTTTAAATGTGTTTTAACGAGATATGATTGCACATTCTGCGTCTGTTAGGCTTAGGCTACTAATCGCAGCAGCAGCTCACTAATGTTACGGTACAATCCCACGGGTGCAAAACATTTGATTGGAAACAAAGACAAAACGCCGGCTTTGTCCATGATCGTCCGAGTTTGACCCTCTCTTTAACCGACACAACCATCCACCACCACCCCCCCAGCATGCCCCCCCACACCACCCGCATCTCCCCTCCCCCCACTGTCTAATGGCTGCAGAGTAACGCTGAGACAGAACCACTAATAGTCCTAGTTGATACTATAACTGATAACGACTTCATCTCTCTATTGAATGAACACTTCATTATATGATCTGATGAACCTGACAGACCGACATAATATATATAATTATATATATATATTTATCTATACAGTCCTTACCCACAATCCTCTCTGTCCTGTCTTTCTCTGCCTGTCCCCCCCTTGTTGTTGTTGTTCGATAGGTTCGACCCAGAATTCCTTGTGTGGAATCAAAACCAAGCCGAGCAAAGAATGACAAAGTAATCCAACCTATTTATTTTATCATGTTATTATTATTATTATTATTTTTTTTACTTTACATCATATATGTATATACAGTATATATATATACAGTATATCTAACATATCTATCCATATAGGGATGGGACGGTGTTTATGTCACGATTGTTATGACCAAAAAGATAAAAAACAAAAACTTCACAATGCGTTGCGAAAAAACGCACTGTGTGAGTTTATAGATCTGCTAATATTGTCGGCGAATCAAAATGATACAGAATGCACTCTTTACAGGTCATATTTTTTTGTACATTTTAGTGTCTGTACAGATGCTTTAGCATGTGTCTTTAGCGGTCAAAGGCATGTTTTTTTTTAAGAACAATTATTGCAGGATAAATGGGTTTATTGACCGGTTTTACCACAATAATGAGGATTATCGTCCCATCCCTATAATCTATCTACCATTCACTGAGCTCTCACTTCTCTCTCTTTATTCTAATAATCTATCTATATATACGTGTATATAGCACGGATCAGCATGCATGACGGAGCACGTGTCTCATCTTATTGTCATCCATGTACATAAATAGCGCCTCATCGTCGTTTCTGAAGACATGCCTTTTCATGTTACAGTCATTGGCGTTTTTGTACTTTTGGAGTCGACAAGAAGTGAGAACAGATAAAAAAGAAATCTTTAGGATGCTGTTTTTTATGTGCAGTTGTGAGGATACCACATAGTCAATTTAAGGCTATAACTGTCATCTAATTACATATATTTTTCCCTGGTGGATCGGTTATATATACTGTTCCCCATGTTAGCCGGAGTAATGGGATCTCAATGATGTCATGGATTTGGAGTACAAAAATAAGAATTCTGCCTCCTCTTGGTTTGGGCTCTCTATCCCTCATCAGCTCATCATCTCATCTCATTCATGGAGCCGTCCATCCCTCCGTCTCTGTATGTGTGCTAGTTGTTATGTCCTCTGTCCCAGAGATGACGACTCGAGTCTAAGACTCTGACTCGAGTCCGACTCGAGTCGGCAAAAATGGGAATCGCGACTCGACCGGACTCATCCCTAATGACTCTCCACTCGGGACTCTAGGTCAATGGCTCTCAATGACTCGTCGAGTCTTTAAGAGTCTTACTTTTTTGTCCTTTTTTCCTGTCAACCCCCGTGCACCAAGGAAAACAGAGTTTGGGCACTGCAGGAGTTCTCGTGTGCAGCTACACAGAAGCTATAAACCGGGGCTAGCCTTTTCCTCGTTCCTCCCACAACAACAGCAACAAACACCGTCCCCTACCTCTATCATCATGGCGGCGACCAGTGCAGGGTCTTCAGAAAAAACTACTCCACTTTCGGCTTCACCCGCAGCCTTGCCGTTTATAATCCAATTCAATTCAGAATGTACTATGGGGAATGTATTTGTCCATGGCATGTTTACGATGTTTACTGCCACAAAGCAACAGAGCCATCTAGTAGAAGACGAGTTGCGACATTGAGGAGTCAGAAACTGAGCGCTCGAGCGCTGTTCCTGCAGCCTGAATAGGGACGAGTTGGAAATACATTATTTTCAACGAGGGCGACAACACTAAATGGGTTAAAGTAGTTGAGTTGGCTAAAGTTATGCTCACTTCTAATATTATAAACAACAGACTATGGATTATAAATCAGCCAAACAAGTGTTCCTGGGCTTGGAACCTGATTCCACAAAGCCGGATGGTGATGATACAAAATAAATGTTTATTAATATTTCCAACGGTGGGGACCCTCTTCTAATCAATCAATCACTGTGGATATAACTTTTCTCCCTGACGATGAATCCATTGCAGTTGTGGAACTTCGAACATAATAAGCAAGCATCTGTGAGTAAATTTGTTCACCCGTTCCTAACGTGGTCATATAATATCCTATACTGCACTAGTTTGAGACCGCCGTGTCTATGTGGCTGTGCTGTGGCATTGTGCAATCAGTCGGATCATAGTTCTGTATTCAGGCTACATTTAAAAAACGAGGGAAGAAAAAATGACTTGCGACTCGACTTGCGAGTTGAGGTCAGACTCGCAACTCGACTCAGACTCCCCACCCAAAGACTCTGACTTGGACTCGACCCCAATGACTCTGACTCGACTCAGTACTCCAGCTTCGAGACTCGTGGGCATCTCTGCTCTGTCCCCAGGGGACATGCATATAGTGTTACGAATTAAGATAGAAGCATATGCATTGGTTGAAATACCGTGAATTGAAAATGGCACCAGGTTTCAAACCTGGTTAACCCCCTGACTAGGCTTGTTTAGGAGGTTAGTAAGGCTTAGGGTCAGGGTATATTATATATATGGCATGATATGGTATATATGAACTAGTTTACAACCTGGTCATTCAGGGATTAAAATATTGACTATTCTGTCCATAACACACCGTAACTCGGACACGGCTGAGTTGTCTCTACTGAACTTCGCAACGCAATTTGCTCGGCTATCGCCTCACTTAGTGGAGCTTTATCATGCATTATATATTATATCAGCATTATATGAAAAGACTTATTTTAGTATGTTATGAACGGAAGTTTGGTTGTATTCGTATATGTTACCCACGGAAAGTGGCTGCGTGTTATACATACGACTTGGGGTGAGATTGGGTTGGGTCATGACCAGTGTTGGGGAATATTACTTAGGAAAGTAATATATTACTTATTACTTATTACCCCTTCAGAAAAGTAATAATATTACACTACTTATTACTTGGATGCAAAAGTAATATGTAGTATATTACATATTACTTTTTTATATTACTTTTGCACCCAGATCCCTGAAAAAAGGAAATTAGCTACAACTACACAATCTGTCAGCTTCTTTTAGAGCTGAATCTAATGAAGAAGAATAACAAGAGTCACAAATCAGCCAAACATCAATTGGGTGACTGTTGCCCCCACGACCGACTACCGATAAGCAGGTGAAGATGGATGGATGTATTTAGATAAATGTATTTAGATGAATGAATACAGACATCCCACCCTGGAAAAAAATACTAAAATATCTTAATATTTATATGCCGCACATGATTAACATATAGCCTACCATAGATTACATAGTTGCAGTAGGCTGTTATTTCAGTCAGTGGATTGTTATTTAGTTACAGTTCTGTCTGTCAAATATGTTTTAATGCAACATTAAAATGTATGATAAACATACATAAGCATAAGATCTTTTTGATTTAATATTGAGTATATGAGGGCTTATAGCTCCAGTGTCTTAATTGATGATTAAGCCACTGGCATGCGTAATCAGAACAGCTGTGTAGCCTATGGGAAATCCCCTGACAGACAGCGCATACATACAGGCTTCAAGTGTGGACATTTCCCCCAGCTATTTTGTGTGATAAACTCATATTATAAACGCATGACCTATATGGCAAATGAAAATATCCTTGGATATACTTGGACCACAGTTGGAATTATTGCAATCGGGTGAGAATGGACTGAGATTTTTTCGATTCAAATCTCAACAAAGAATCAGGAGTTTCACCGGAGAGGTAAGAGCGCAGAGCAGTATAGCGCCAACTCCGTTCTCTTTAAGTGGCCAGTCCAAGCGCGGCTCTTCTACATATACTTCTATTGAGGATCGGGACAATAAATAGGGACAACAAGCTGCACAAACAGCTTTCGAGCGCTACGTTTCTGACGCCTCAATGCCGCAGCTTTGACACCAGATGTCTTTGTACGTCTGCCTAATAAAAATCCGCTGCTCATCTTTTTTCCGATCAAGCTAAACTGACATTAGCTCATCTCCCTTCACCAACGCAATACTGTTGAACGCAGCAGCATGACAAAAGTAACGAAGTAATATTAGTAGAAGTAACTGTAATATTATTACTATTTTCTAGGAGGTAACGTCGTTACACTACTCGTTACCTGAAAAAGTAGTAATATTACTCGTTACTCGTTACTCGTTACTCGTTACCCCCAACTCTGGTCATGACTAGTTGCTTGCTAGTCGTGGCTAGTACGCTAGTACAGAGTTTTTACCTAAATTCAACAAAATTCATGGCCATTGAAGGGTCTCAAACCCACTACCGCACAATCAAAGTGCCCCTAGCTGACAGCTAAGGGCCCCTGGGCCACGGCTACACTGGGCCAATGGCTAATTTAGCCCTGGGATTTCTAAACCAATTCTTCCAATACAAAATGTTGCATGCAGGAGTTGAGGAGATTTCAGGAAAAAAAAAAAAAAGTTTATGGCGTGAAATAAACGGGACAGGACAGGAAAGGGGGATTCATGGATTCATGTTTTTTCAGACGGGGTAAAAGGGCAGGGTCTGCCCCTCTCAACCCCCCTTTGATGTGTTATGCGTGCAGGTGCCTGGAAGCGTCTCCAGTCAGCTGCGGTGCGTCATCGCCAACGCATTCATTAGCCTTTCCTTAACCTCTCCTGGGTGACAAACAAACGCAGCGTCGCTCAGCTGACATTCAACTGAAATCAAAGGCAGCGGGTGTGGTTTAAGCTTGCACACGTGGGTGTGTGTGTGCGCATATTTAACGTTTTTTCTTTCCTTTTGTGTAGCTATTAATCACATGCAAACGGCCCTGATAGGCAGACAGACCCACAAGCCTGGCGTGCGTGCACGTCGTGCAGATGTGCATGCATGCGTGTGCAGATGTGCGTGCACGAACGGCTTCAAATGACAAGTGGCACTTACTATTTCCGTCACCAGCTGGCCTGGTAACAATGCGCTAATGAGTGCTTCATGACGTATGGCGGTCAAACGAGCGTGAGTTAATTGAAGCGTGGTTGTTGTCGGGGTGCGTTTGAATTCTACCTCAGCATCGCTGTACAGTAGAGAGACTTTCTCTGCTGGCTGTCAGAGTAGTGGGAATTCAGCACACCCATGTTTTACCTAAAGTATATGTTTTTCACACTATTCACACTTTTAAACCAAATCCGTGGTCATTATATGGCCATACTCTAGTCTGGGGGTTCCAGCCTTTATTTGCTGCGTTTCTCACTGAAACTGAAATGTCACTTTGCAAATCTGTCTGGCCAGAGCCTGCTTGACTAGCATTTCCCTGATGTCACCTGTTAATGTAGCCACGTTGTTTCTGATTGGATGGTGTTCAAACGTTGGAATATACAGTATGTGAAACGTTATATGGTAAAAATAAGCCGCGTATAGTAAAGTGGCAGAGCCGAGCGACTACTGTAAAGCAACAGTCCATGTGTTGCATGGACTGTAGTATAGCTTAGCATAGAGCCGTCCCTCTCTTATTGCGTATTGAGTAGTCATTATGCAGTATAGACCTGTGCAGCGATGTCACCGCCCCTGGTTGTCTCCACCGTAAGGTGGTGACTATGGGCACGTTCGGAAATACCACACCGGAGTGCACTCGCCTATTAGTTTGCATTGCTCAGTGTACTCAGTGCGCAATTTCCGAACGCGCCCTATGTTTCACCCCTGTCCGTGTGCACGTCTGTCCATCCGTGCGTCTGTCCGTTCACCTGTTGCCTGCGGGGGTGAAAGAATAGAATAGAATAGATCTTTATTTAATCTCCCAGGGGAGAAATTGGTTCTGGGCACGGGGAGACATTGGCGTTATACACATTACACAAAATACAGAAAAGTCGCAGGGAATACAAACATACATACACATACATGCATACCACCATCCATGATCTCTGGCTGTTGAGGAGCCTGAACGATGAAGGAACAAATGAAAACTTTAATCTATTAAGCTTGCACGTTGGCAACCTGTATCTTCTACCCGAAGGCATTAGTTTGAATTCATTATGCAGGACATGGTTTGGATCCCTAGTAATCTTGAGGCCCTGCCTCCTAGCTGTATCATCATAGATTTCCTGCAGACAGGATGGGGGTTGTGAACCCATGATCTTACCCGCCCTGTTGATCAGGCTGCGGAGTTGTGATTTAAGCTTGATAGACAGGTTGCCAAACCAGTGGTGATCGAAACATAGTCACCACCTTACGGTGAATATTTCACTCGACAGGAACTGCTCCTCTATTTATGAAAGAAATAAAGTATTGAAGGTGCTTTTATCTGCATGTTTTAGTTATAGAAGGCAAGTACAGTGTTTTAAGGCATATTTGTCTTATTAGCCAGCAGAGATCCTTTTAAAAGTGCCTGGTTGGAATTTCATGCCCATAACCGCTAGAGCAGGTCCCTCCGGTCCCCTCGTTGAGTCCTCGCCGTGCATGTGTGTGTGACGGGGTGCATGTGCATGTATATGTATATGTACGTGCACAGATGTGTGTGTAGTATGTGCGTGCGCGAGAGCTCAAGCTGACATCGCCTGACCTTTTTCGTTCAGCTATAAGTCCCAGTAGACATCGTCTGTCAGCCATCCCATTACGTCCCGACCCACACTCTCTGGAAATATACACCCATGCACACACGGTACGCACACACACACGCGGGAGGTGCGCATGTATGTATGCACACTTTCGTGCTTAAGATATATATTTTTTATGTCTCTGTGCTAGCTGTCATTCATTCCTGCAGGCACACACGAGGGCAGATGTGTGGATCTAAGGATGTGGTATTTATAGTAATGGACTCCTGGATTAAAAACAATTCCATTTTAATAGCATATTGCTGCGCCATGACCTTATCTGGCCCCGCAGCAGCAGCAGCAGCACCAGTGCGGCTGCAGCAGTGCGGCTGCGTCATGAACGTGGTGGTGGCCGCTGTTTGAACTGTCATTCAAACCACCTTTATATCGACGTCCATTATTCTTGGCCCATTCTTGGCCCTATATACCCGCCCATTTGTTCCTGTTCGTGACGTCCCTCGTTAAAGGACCTACCTTGGTCGCTGTGATGTCATATATATGCACTTGATTTTTGTCATACATGGCCCACTGCTCTACATTTCACACTTGAAGTCCCCCTCCCTTCCAACAGTTTGCATTGGTGCAGGTTGTCTTTATTTCATCTCTTTATTTCTTAAATCTAGACTTTAAGTATGATTGCTCTTGTTTTAAGAAGGCTATACTAACCAAGAGCAAGATGCATAAGATTATCAACCTTGTTTTTAGAACATATTTCTTATTACAACAATTCTTACCAAGTACAATTCACTTACCCCACGGACAGATTATTTTGCTTGTTTCTAGTACTTTTACACTCGGATATATTTATTTGAGTGTAGTAGTACTGGAAGGGAGAAAATGGTATGGGTGCGGCTTCATCGCCCGTGGCGTGAAGCGGCACCCATACCATTTTTGTTTACAGGGCTTTTATTAGGCAAGTATAGGCATCAATAATAACATCAGTTGTTGTTGAAGTGTCAACAGACACGCAGCATGCATAAAGCTAAAGGTCTAACTCAGAGAGTTTTCTGTTTTCAATGATGAAATGCTGTTGGTTTAGTGGTGACACAGCTGTAGTTAGTTGGTAACAGTAGTAGTGTTTCAAATCATTTTAAACATAGGCACTTTGGTGGTGAGGCAGACTGGGCATTTAGGGAGGGGCATTGCTCCCATATGAAAGAAAGAAAATCTGCACACCATTTGATGCTCCCGAATACTTTATTATTTTACTTATAAGGTGACGTTTCGGGCCGGGGCCCTTCCTCAGATTGCCCCCCCCCCCCCCCCCCCATGCCCATGCCTAGATCCGCCCCTGATTACTAGTATTTTTACTTAAAAAGTAAAGTAAGTAGTTATTTTTTCCAGCCCTGCTACCCTGGTCCTCTCCCTCCACACGGCGCCTCTCATCTCGTCCCCAAAGCTCTCCAATTACAGCAGTGCGTAGCGCGGCGCGCTGTGAATACATAATTCATACACACTTTTCATCCATTTCATTCATTTACACGCTTTGATTGTCGGCTTCGCCGCGAGACGGTCGTCTCTCTGCATCGCGCTGTTGTGGGAGCAAATGGTTCGACTGTCGGCGACGAACACACTCACACACACACACACGCGCGCGCGCGCCAGCGCCAGCACACACATAGACAGTACAAATGTGGGGCGACACGAGATGTGAACTGTGAATGGAGATGATAGTTGGTAGTTTGTCTCAAAGAAGCTCTTAGAGGAGTGCATGTACAGTGCTCAGCCTTTCACCTATACCAGGCTGATATTTTAAGGCAGGGGTTCAACCAGCGGTCCGGGATCACCAGTGGTCTTTGAGAGGGTTCCAGGTGGTCCCCAGCTGGAACGATGGAAAGTTGGTTAACCAGATTTACAGTAACTGTTTTTGAGAGCGTAACAGGAACTCTCAAGCTTAACGGGAAGCTGGATGTCGTGTCATTCTCAGTGTGGTTGGAGCTTCGTTCCAGACCACTATATCAGCCACACGACACAGAGGGTGAACTTTTCACAAATTTTACGACAACGTTGTCACGTCTCTCTCCTTCATTGTGTATCCCCCACTCTGTCCCTGTTTGTATTTCTTTCTATGCATGCCTGTCTTTCTTTACACCTGTTCTCTGTCTCCACCTCAAATCACCTCAATCTGAACTTCTGACCCTCTCTCCCCCATCCTTTTTTCTTTCCCTCCCTCCCCCTCTCTCCCCTCTCCCCTCTCCCCTCCATAGGGAGTTTGGATGGAGGGATCCAGAGCTTCCAGAGGTGATCCAGATGTTGCAGCATCAGTTTCCATCCGTCCAGTCCAACGCTGCTGCCTACCTGCAGCACCTCTGCTTCGGAGACAACAAGATCAAGTCTGAGGTGCCGTGCACGCACACGCACACACACACACACGCACGCACGCACGCGCGCGCGCACACACACACGTGCACATATGCACGTGGTCAAGGATACTCTTGGAACACCCAAGAAAATACTGTTGTCTGTGCGGAGGAGCGTCCATTCCGCACATATATTTGCACAATTATGCACCCCTAATTGTGGACTCAGCAAAATCTGCACCATTTGGCTGAATATGCGATAAAATATTCAATGCCATAAATGCCATGCTTTAATCTAGCCCTAGACACATGGGTATATTTTATCCATTGTAAAATATTTAATTAAAATATTTCTCATCACACTACGTGACTACGTCATAGTACAGCAATATGTACAATTTCAAAAATATATATGCCGGTATATATATAATTGTTGTGGTGAAAATCACCCATGTTCAGTGTTCTATAGCTAGCGGAAACATCCTATCTAATATTTATACGTACTGTATGTGTCATACTTGCTTGACGTGATGGATATTTCATTTAGGAAAAGTCAAAATACAAAGATACATCAAGGCTTGTTCTAGGTCAGGGGTGTAAAACTCAGATACAGAGTGGGCCAAAACTGAACAAAGCCGCAGGCCAAGTTTGAATGAACTAACCTTTCAAAGGGGAATTCCACCCATTTTCAAAATTTTGGTTCTGAAAGAAAAATCATTAACATAGTGAAATACATCTTGGTGATGTCATCAGGTGTATTTCACCATGTTAATGATTTTTTCAGACCTCCATTTTTAGGAAATACAGAATTGGGGGAACATTTTATCATGTCCACACAACATCTCTAAGGTATATTAATGAGTTCCCCTTTAATTTGATAATGTCTCAAGGGCCAAATGAAATTACACGGCGGGCCAAATTTGGCCCGAATGCATGAATGGTATTGGAATGTACTGGTATATTATGCACTGACTGTAGATGATGCCTGTGTGTGTGTGTGTGTGTGTGTGTGTGTGTGTGTGTGTGTGTGTGTGTGTGTGTGTGTGTGTGTGTGTGTGTGTGTGTGTGTGTGTGTGTGTGTGTGTGTGTGTGTGTGTGTGTGTGTGTGTGTGTGTGTGTGTGTGTGTGTGTGGTGATTAACTATGTAGCCTCTCCTAGGCCCCCAAACCCATCAGCGTGGTCTCATAGGTTTTTAAACAGCTGTGCTAAGCACAATGGTCCTTGACCGCTCTGTTTAACGTGTCAATGCACGGAGCTGCCAGAGTGGCCGAAGGGGAGGGGGGGGGGGGGGGGGAGACACGAGATAGGAGGTCCGTCAGTTCAACCTGCTGGGCTTATAATGCATGGCTGTGCTGTGGAGGGCAACAGAGACACTGCCATGGACACTGTGCAGGGGTTGACACTAACGCTTGCCCGCTTGCCCGGGGCAAGTAAAAAAAATGGTTGGGCAAGTGAAGACTGCTACCTGGTTGCCCGATCGGGCAAGTGTGCGACTTAGTGCGCTATAACACAACACAAGATATATTTGTATTGAAGGTGTTCATTGCACTCTGGCTCTGTATCTTTCCCTGCTTTCTAGCTCTCTCCCATCTCTCTCCCAGATCCATTTGGTTCCAAACTATCATTTTGCTGGAATCACAGACCCCTGAGTCCATGACCACTATGGAAACCACTGATTTACAAGTTGAATATTTACTGTAGCTGATTGTGACTTAAACAAAACATAGTCTTCGATTGTGAAAGGACATTTTTAAAGCACTCAAGTAGAATGTAAAATGCAAACTTTAACATATATTTTGGGGGCATGATCTGAGGGCAAGTACAACCTGACATGCACTTGCCGATGAGCAAGTGCCTTGGAGACCTTAGTGTCAACCCCTGCTGTGTGATGAAACCAAATGGGCTTTTCACGCTGTGTGATGTGTTGTGTGATGTGTTTTACACTCTCAAGAGAGAAATTATATTAAAACATCCAAATCACCTAATTTTCACCTAATGTAGAAGAATTGTTATTTTGACCAAAGATTTGCCAATTATCTCTACTAAAGTGTGGACACAAACTTGGAAATCCTTAGTATTGGGTCCAAGAGACTGCACTCAACATCAAATGGTGGTCCTCGGCTAAAAATGCAGAATAAATAGTGGGCCCTGATAGGAAAAAGGTTGAAAACCACTGATATATAACCAAAAGGTATTCACAATGACAACCATTCACAAATGTTTGCAGTTGTTATCGCATCTTTGTGGTATATTTATTCAATCAATCGATCAGTCGATATTGGTCGTTCCAAGCAATCAATCAATCAATCAAGTAATCAATCATGTTGAGGGTGAGGGTTAGAGATAGCGTTAGTAATTTCAGACCAATAGGAGAACGAAACAGTGGGAGTTTGGATCAATGGCAGCCCTTATCTGTTACCCTGATTGGCTTCTTCTCTCATTACACACACTGGTATGACCTGAAATTCATCCAGTTCATCAAAGGTTCTTTGGTGCACGATCTATGTGCGATTAAAATTAGTTAATTTATTTAATTGTGTTATTGTTTCTGTAATTAATTAATCTCAATCATTTAAAGCAGGGGTAAAAAAAATAAACCAAATGGACCCTTGCGGGTCCATTTGGTTTCATTTTTTACACTCTCAAGAGTTAAAATATTCATCATCTGAATTAGCCCCAGTCTACACAACTAGTAGATGGACAAAAGCAAAGTAAATCTTTAGTTTTGGGGTCTGTGGGGCTAACATGTCCTCAAGTGGTGGTCCGTGGCTCAAATTCTGAAAAAATGGTGGTCCCTGGCATCAAAAAGGTTGAAAACCCCTGATTTAAAGTCCCAGCCCTACAATCAATAAAACAATGAATCGTTCATTTCCACGCTCCAACAGATCCGGAGACAGGGGGGCATCCAGCTGCTGGTGGACCTGCTGGACCACCGGATGGCCGACGTGCACCGCAGCGCCTGCGGCGCCCTGCGGAACCTGGTGTACGGCAAGGCCAACGACGACAACAAGATCGCCCTGAAGAACTGCGGCGGCATCCCGGCGCTGGTGCGCCTGCTGAGGAAGACCACCGACGTGGAGATCCGAGAGTTGCTCACGGGTACGCACGCACACGCACCCAAACCCACGCACACTCTTACACTGAATGAATGAGAGAGAGACTTAACCCTCTTATTGCCCTTGACACATTTGACGCTTTAAATCATTAATGCCCTTGATGCCCTGGAGGGATTTTTGACGCTTTATTTAATTCCCAATGATTTTGACATTAATTTCAGGCGATTAGCATTTTTATAGCATGAACGGCTAACGGCAGATAGTAGGCTACTCACATAGAAATGGCCTAAATCGTCGGGTGCACGGTCTGTATGTCCCTCGCTGATCATAATCCAACCATCGGCGCGCCATTACAGCTTGATTTGACCTATATATGATAGAAAACACAGCATCTGTTTGCATAGCAGCAGGGAAACAGCCAGACAGGAAGTACTCTTACTCTATGCACGGAAATGTGCTTCATTTCCGGCCATCGTTCGCATTGCTGCCACCTACTGGGTGTTATGATATAGTATATCAACTCTACAAATGATGAGGAATAGTGGAAAGGCCAATGAGAGGGTTAACAGCATTGTCGTAAAAGCTTCAGGAAGCTGAGCTCCAGTCTGATAATCAGGATAGTGCAGTACAGTGCAGTACAGTACAGTGACAATTATAACACTTTTGGACACAAGGGAGTCGCATGTTCTGTATTGCGGACAGCATTTCTACTTGTATTTTCGTGGCTTCTTATGAGGGTTTTTCAAAAATCAATTTGATTTTGCAGCGTCAGAAAAAAATCATAAGTCAGACATTCTGTCAGTCCTCTGGGGGAAAAAACGTCCCGAGCTGCCGGATGAAATTAAAATATATAAAAAAAAAACCTGTGACCGGGAGGATTACTGTCAGAAAGGTGTACCCGTGATTCACGTTAACCTTCTACTTACCCATGCATGTTGTTTTTTTTTAATAAAGTCAGTCAGAGAGATTTCCCTCGTGACCATGGAGAGAGAAGGAACCGGGGAGGATTAGACAGGAATAATTCATCTACAGTCAGACTCATTTTTTTAGGGGGTTATTTTCACCTAGAAGTCACAGCAGGGGCGGATCTAGGCATGGGCATGGGGGGGCTAATGTCCCCCTAAATGCCCTGACTACCCCACCAAACATGATGGCATGCAAAACAACCAAAGATATTTCAAATTGCTTATGTTTAAAATGATTTGAAACACTGCTACTGCTACTAAGTACAGCTGTGTCACCACTAAACCAACAGCATTTCATCATTGAAAACAGAAAACCAGAGTAGAAGCAACATAGAACGGGGGAAAAAATATATATAGCTATATATGTATTTTGATTTTTGGCTAAAAAGTTGCCTCTCTATTACCATTAAGTACAATTTTGACTGTTACTTAAGTATTTCCAAGTTCTACTTTTACTTATATTAAATTATAGTTACTGGTTAATGCTGGTGCACTTCCTCCATATAGGTCTACTGTTCTTGGTAAAGGCAGTGTGATGCTACAGATATAAATACAGCCAAAGTCATAAACAATGAAAATGGAAAAAGCGCCACCCCATAATAAAGATGCACGGCTCGTGGCTCAGATGCATTTCCCATATTTTATTGAGAGCGCTATTATGCATATCGGCAAAACAGTCTTCTTTCTTTTCAGAGCAAATAATAATAAAAAATGTCCATTTTACAATGCATCGCAGTGCCAGTTGGTGGAGATGCTATTTTCAAGAGATTTTGTTTTGCACCGTGTGCAGTTGAAAACTTGAAAAACAATGTCTGCACTTTTGGCAATTTAAGTACATTTTTGAAGCCTATGCCTTTGTACTCTTAGCCAAGTACATTTTTCAGACCTCGTTTCTACACACAGCATGAGGGTCGTTCTTATCATGTCCACACAACATCTCAAAGGTATAATAATGAATAATGGTAAAATGTTGAAAATGGTTGGAGTTCCCTGTTAAGTATAGTCTGGTGCCTTTAATTATTGCAAACCTGCCAATACATTAATCGAGATTATTTGAATAAACCGAATAGTACAGTATATTCTCAGGGACCCTCCCAGGAACACCTAAAGGGCCTACAGTGGCCAGTAGATTACCACACAGAGTAAAGTGGCACAGAGTCAGAGCTGGACTGGGGCAAAAATTCATCCGGGGCATTTTTGCGTGAATTTGGCCCACACCGGCCCATTTTTGTACAAATTTGGCCTAGACTGGCCAACCACAGATAGCGTGCAGATAGCCCCACTGTCAGCACACACACAAACAAACAAGCCATAATATCACCATTTTTACACAGCAACATACAGTAAATGATAGAAACCAACAGACAACTACACAACCCTTTGCTGCTCTCACAAGAATAATGCTGGCAAAAGGATCCAAGATAGAACAGGGTTTATTTGTCACTCACTGATACAGGTGCAATAGAGCTGCGCAGTGACGTCACCGCCCCTGTTCCGGAAGTCTTTTCCCAATTCATTTTTCTCATAGACTTTTCGAAAATAATTTATATCAAGACAATTACGCCGGGGACAAAGCCAACTCGAGTCGTGACGAATCATGATGACACACACAAACTTTTGGGACAATAAAATAATTTCTAAGATGAAAAACGAAACAAAAAGTCTTGTATCATGCCGTTTTCTACTTCTTCCCAATTATATATTATATGACGATATTGTGTTTGTTGTCATGATTTGTCACGACCTGAGTTGGCTTTGCCGCGGCGTAATCGTCTTGATATAAATTATTTTCGAACAGTCTATGAGAAAAATGAATGGGGAAAAGACTTCCGGAACAGGGGCGGTGACGTCACTGCGCAGCTCTATAGTATTATTAATTTTAGTGCCCTCTAGTGGCCTCCTATGGTCACAACCCACCGGGAGTGCTCCCGGTACTCCCTACAGCCAGTCCAACCCTGCACAGAGTACACTACAGTATGAGCCCTGTCCTTGTACCTGGGGTCTGGACACCCCCTGGGGACCCAGTGACCCAGTGATTGCAAGCCCACGACCCCGTCGTGCCTGCTATATTTTTCAATTGTGCAGCACCGCTGTACGAACTATAAATCGGGACGTACTGTAATTGCTTCAGAACCCTGAGTGCGTTGTGTGATGATTCCCGCGGTGAAGATGACAGCTTTTGCTCATCACTGGCAAAAAAAGAAGAAAGAAAGGAAAATAGCAGTTCTTCTTTTAGCCTGGAGGTAGAAAGAAAAGCAGCCAGCCGGGACTAAATCTGTGATGTTATCGCAGCGCAAATCAACCGATAAGATGATTCAGTTTAATGGGCGACGGTGATAACCACGATTATATGAAAGGTTCATCTTGATTTGCTGGAATATATATATGTTTAATCTATATTGACTGGTGAATTGTATATGTGAATGTTTGTCTGTCTATCTGTCTGTCTGTCTGTCTGTCTGTCTGTCTGTCTGTCTGTCTGTCTGTCTGTCTGTCTGTCTGTGTGCAGTACACTGGGTCAGAAGAGTCCCCACATCAAATTGAGAATAAATAAGAGAACAACTAGTGCTGCCAAGTTGAATTTGAACTTAGATGACGCTTGTCGTGCTCGTTCCGGGTCGTGTACGGTGACATGGCTGTGGAGGGATGTGCAGGCGTTGTCCGTGGTGTGTGTGTGTGTGTGTGTGTGTGTGTGTGTGTGTGTGTGTGTGTGTGTGTGTGTGTGTGTGTGTGTGTGTGTGTGTGTGTGTGTGTGTGTGTGTGTGTGTGTGTGTGTGTGTGTGTGTGTGTGTTTGGGAAAGTGATGCTTTTTGGTGGCTTTATTTTTGGGGAGGGGGCCGGGTGTACGCACATACACTACACAGCCAAAGCCTTAAAGGACATTAGCATATAAATTAGAGTCACACAGCACAGAATCCCCTCTTGTCGCAAATTAATCAGTTGGACAATACAACCGACGGGTAACGGACAGACTGGGCCAAATTCATAACCCGCCTCCATAATAATCATAAACCATTACCCCCCACTGTCTCTGTCTTTCTCTCTCCCTGTGTCTCTCTCTCTGTCTCTGTCTCTCTCTCTTTGATTGCATAATGTTTTTACACAAATTTCATCACATTGCTCAACATTGCATCATATTTTACGCTATATGCCAAAATGTTATATCCTGTGTGTGTGATACCAAAGCATGCACGCACCATAAAAAGTGTTTTGATATACAGCCAGGGCAACAAAAACAAGTGAATTTACACCATACAGGACACTGATACAATGATGTAACAGTGACATGCGGCAGATAACATCGAAAAGATGTCATTATTGGCTGTTTTCTGTTCACCGGCTGTCTCTCAGTGGATAGACAACAACTCATCTCTCTCTCTGTCTTTCTCTCTCCCTCTCTCTCTCTCTCTCTCTCTCTCTCTCTCTCTCTCTCTCTCTCTCTCTCTCTCTCTCTCTCTCTCTCTCTCTCTCTGTCCCTTCTCTTGGGTGAGCTGTTTAAATTAGGATCGCAGTGGGGTAGGCAGGCTGCCAGCCTAGCTACAAATTAATGACACAAACCATGCACAAACACACACACACACACACACACACACACACACACACACACACACACACACACACACACACACACACACACACACACACACGCTCGAGCACACATGCACATACACACAGAAGGCTAATTGTTCAGGTTGTCTGTGCCATTCGTTGTCAGGCGTCATAGGGAGCTTCTTTGAACCAGACACAAAGGCAATGTCACAGGAAGTCAGACGTGGCGATGATGTCACAGGAAGTCTGATCTGACGATGATGTCACAGGAAGCAGGGGCGGATATAGCTACGGGACTTTTATTATAGGCAAAGTAAGCATCAATAATAATATCAGTTGTTGTTGAAGTTGCAACAGACACGCAGCATGCATAAAGCTAAAGTTCTGACTCTGAGAGTTTTCTGTTTTCAATAATGAAATGCTGTTGGTTTAGTGGTGACACAGCTGTAGTTACAGTAGTTAGTAGCAGTAGTAGTGTTTCAAATCATTTTAAATATAAGCACTTTAATTTGAAAAATCTTGGGTTGTTTTCATCGTGTCCTCATGTTTGGTGGGGCAGACTGGGCATTTAGGGGGCCATGCCCATGCCTAGATCCGCCCCTGACAGGAAGTCAGGGGAACTGCCTAGTCTGCCTAATGGCAAAAACGCCCCTGAGTAGAGTCTGGAAATCCAGCTGCCATGAGCTGAGTAACGGAAAATGTATCAGCTGCTCAGACTGGACAAATACTCCAGTGGTTTTTAACCAGTGGTCCGGGGACCACCAGTGGTCCTTGATTGAGTTCCAGGTGGTCCCCAGGTAAATGATGGAAAGTTGGTTAACCAGATGTAATGGATTGCATTTTTGCATTTTTGTAGCACTTTTCCAAGTGCTCAAAGCGCTTTACAATGGTCCATTCATTCATACATTGGGAAGTAGAGTGGCGAACAGTCAACGCCAGCGTCCCCACTTCCCACATTCACACACCAATGGTGGCCAGCTCACACTGACCAACTCATTGGAGGCAATTTGGGGTTCAGTGTCTTGCCCAAGGACACTTCGACACATAGACAGGAGGAGCCGGGATTCGAACCGCCGACCCACGGGACATTGGACGACCTGCTCTACCTCCTGAGCCACAGCCGCCGCCAAAAAGTTACATCTGAAAGAGGGAGTGCCGTGATTTTTGTATTTTTCCAATTTTGGACATGCTTAACCCATTGTAGACTATCCCGATTCTAAAAATGTCTCTGAAATACTAACCTAAGTGTACTGGAAAACTTCAAATTATTGTGTAACACCACCAAACTTTGACATTTTTGATACTGTACATACTGTACAGAACGCATATTGGTGTTCCCGTCAACTAGGGTAAAACTACCACTAGGGTTCCCGTCTACTATGGGGTAAGAGGTGATGGTACTTCATTAGAACCCTTGGTCTGTTTTTTATGTGTAATGATGTCTTCCCTTTGTATTTAGGGTTTCTTCCTGGAGGCTAAAACCTTTCCAGTCAAATGTGCCAATGGCAAAGGCTGTAATGTAGTGACATCACATCATCAGCTCCTCCCCTAACTCCTCCCCCTTTACCATACAACTAAAGCTGTGGGTGTGGCTTCAGTTCAGGTGGATCTCCACCCATCACCACCCACCAGGCAAACCAGGCATACTTAATGAGCTGGTGGGGGAGTCCACATAAAAACATCATTTTAACAAATACTGTACACCTTTTGGAGAAAATTCTTTCTCTTCATATAACAATAATACCTGTTGATCATGATTTACGTTTGAAAAAAATCATGGCACTCCATCTTGAAGTAACTATTCAGATGTAACTCTTCCACACCTGGTTGGTGTGGAGTTAGTGGATCTGTGACCTGGTTGCTAGTGGAGTTAGTGGATCTGTGACCTGGTTGCTAGTGGAGTTAGTGGATCTGTGACCTGGTTGCTAGTGGAGTTAGTGGATCTGTGACCTGGTTGCTAGTGGAGTTAGTGGAACTGTGACCTGGTTGCTAGTGGAGTTAGTGGATCTGTGACCTGGTTGCTAGTGGAGTTAGTGGAACTGTGACCTGGTTGCTAGTGGAGTTAGTGGATCTGTGACCTGGTTGCTAGTGGAGTTAGTGGATCTGTGACCTGGTTGTTTAAATTTAGAATTGTGTCAAACATACAGCCATTTTGTGTCATTCATGCAGACCATACTCCAATAAATCTTTCTTACCACATACCGTGTCAGTGAGTACAACCGACGAGTATGCATGATCATGAGTCATCAAATCATGAGTTCAGGGGCACGGTGGCACAGTGGTTAGTGCTGTCGCCTCACAGCTAGAAGGTCCTGGGTTCGATTCCCGCTAGGGGCGCTGCTGTGGGTGCTGGCGGCGTGTCTGCTCCTCCGCGTCATCAGTGCCCATACCCGAGGCGGGGTTGGTGAAAGGGCCTTTCTGTGTGGAGTTTGCATGTTCTCCCTGTGTCCCCTAGGGTAGATACCCTCAAAAAACATGCTGTAATCCTGGTCTCTAAACTGCCTCCCCCTGGCCAGCCGGGGCGCCTGATGGAGGGGACTGGAACTGGTTGGAATAACGTGTTCCTTCCACGCGCTACGTCCAACCAGGGAAACTCCCACCTGTCAGGTGAAAAGAAGGCAGCTTGGACTACTCATGCATTGAAGGAAGCATGAGGCCAGTCCGCTGCCTCCCCAGGTTGGCGGAGGGTGTGTAGAGCCCAGGATCACATTAGGAATTGGCACTGGGTGAAAAAATGGGTTACAAAATCGTGGGTTAAAATATATAAAAAAAAATCATGAGTTCAAATCATCAGATCATGAGTTCAAATTTGTTCACCTCCTCATTGACGGCCAGAAAAAATGCATTGTATCTCTATTGAGAGCTGGCAGACTCCTGTCCTTCTGACCACAGCAGTTCCTCTTGTTTGGAATAGTGACTTTAGATGTCAATGTCAAGAAAAAGCTCTGGCACAACCAGCTTCCATTTTGTAAGAAATCCTCTCACCGATTAAAGGCTTTATTTTTAGACCTCGCCTCTGTTTACATGTTCTCCAAAGTCACTGAAATGTTACCGAAACTCACCTGAATAATTCAGTCTGCAGCGTGTTGCCGCTAAATTGCACTGCACGCCTAATAAGTCACAGACGTTTGGATTTCATCAATCTTTTTTTCCCCCTCTCGAGTTTCACTCTCAGCAGCACTTTTCAGATCAATCCTGTGCTTAAAAAAATGCCATTAAAATGCAATGATAGCACGCGTGTGTACGCACACAGAGAAGTAAATAGACCTAACTGTGTTTCATGTTGTCGGGAAGGGATTACCTATCTCATGCAAGTTTAAAGTCCATCCATTTTTTTCCCTCCCTACTGAAACGAATGGAATCGTGGGCGACTTGAAAGCCAAACAAACTACAATATGCTTTTTAAAAAACGGGTCGGCAGTAATGTCAAGTATCCATGAGTCATAGTCGCAGTCTGCCTGTTGAATAGCTTGATGCCAAGGACACGACAACACAGAGAGAGACGGATGCTTGCAAACTCACAAGTAAGAACCAAGAGAGGCTCGCCAATGCAGTGTTTACCAAAGTGCATTCCGCAGGGAACACTTGCGGTCCTTGAAGGAGTTCCAGGGGGTCCTCTGCTGAATGATAGTCATAGGAACCATTATGGGTCTGTGACTGTGAGAGCGTATGGGTTCATTTGGTTTCATTTGTGCACTCTCAGAGTTAAATTAGCTTTGATTTTTCAATGTACTTGAGGAGGAGAAGGAGAGAATTGGAGAGGAGCATGGGCAGATCTAGGCATAGGCATAGGCGGGCAATGCCCCCCTTAAATGCCCTGAATGCTCCACCAAACATGATGGTATGCAAACAACCCAAATTTCAAAGATATTTCAAATTAAAGTGCTTTTATTTAAACTGATTTGAAACACTACTACTGCTTCCAACTAACTACAGCTGTGTCACCGCTGAACCAGCAGCATTTCATCATTGAAGAGTCACCCTACGTTTTAACGGTGGGGATGGCGGGCGATGATAAAAGCGACGTCGCCCGACATCCATTATTTCTCTATGGGAGCTATTCTCTATTTTTTGCCCTCGACCCGAAACCATTTGGCGCAGTTTGGTTCCTAGTTCCGTTCCACTTCCTCCTCCACCATACTATTTTTTTCAGTGCACCACAGCACCGTCGTTTACAGTACTCATTTTGCATGCCATTCTAAGCGAGAATTTACGGTAATGACCGTCGCCGTTGCTCATATCGGGCGACGTTTTTTAATCCATCCCCGCTGTTAAAACGTAGGGTCAGACCTTTAGCTTTATGCATGCTGCGTGTCTGTTGCAACTTCAACTACAACTGATGTTATTATTGATGCTTCACTTGACTAAAATACTGTAAGTCCTGTAACCGAAAATGGTATGGGTGCGGCTTTGCACCACAGGCGATGAAGCCGCCCCCATACCATTTTCGCCTGCCCCCCCAATTGGGAAATGTTACATCCAACCTTGGAGAGCAGGGGCGGATGTAAAATGTCCCATTTGGGGGGGCAAGAGAACATGTTGGAGGGGCAAGAGAAAATGGTATGGGGCGGCTTCATGATGAAGTCACATGATGAAGTTGCAACAGGCACGCAGCATGCATAAAGCTAAAGGTCTGACTCAGAGAGTTTTCTGTTTTCAATGATGAAATGCTGTTGGTTTAGTGGTGACATGCAGCTGTAGTTAGTTAGTAGCAGTAATAGTGTTTCAAACCATTTTAAATATAATAAGCACTTTAATTTGAAATTGCATGGCATCGTGTTTGGGGGGGGCAGACTGGGTATTTAGAGGGGCATTGCCCCCCCCCCCCCCCCCCCCCCCATGCCCATGCCTAGATCCGCCCCAGCTGGAGAGGAGAGGATTGGAGAGTAGAGGAGAGGAGAGACAAAGGGAAGGGACACACCTGTCTGTGTAATGAGACGTCTACTCTGCAACCTCCCGCTGATGTAAGGCTGAGGCAATTAACCTCTTTCATCTGTCGTGCAGTAACGTGTGTGCGCGCGTGCGTGTTTGTGTGTGTCGCGTTTACGTGTGCGAGAGAGAGAGAGAGTCTTGACACATGCGATATGTCCACAGCACAGTGTGTAAATACATGTGTTTACTGAAATAAAAGCTGACAGCAAACGAATACAAATGTTTCATAATATGGCGGGAGGATTGATTCTTTATTCGAAATAATTAGACGCTTGCGTAAACAGTGACATGGTGTTATTTTTATTCATCACGATCGTCTCCATGCAGACTGAACCCTGACTGAAAATTGCACTCAACTCAGTACAGTGCAATTTTGAGGTATAGTTCTACTGGCAGTACATTATTTTATTATTATTATTATTTATTATTATTATTATTATTTTATTTTTATTTTTTTTCATTATTTTTGCATTTGAGCCACGGACCAACAGCCCAGGGAATTCCACCCATTTTCAAAATTTTCCTGAGAGGATACAAATGTGAACCAAATGGACCCTAGCGGGTCCATTTGGTTTCATTTGTACCCTCTCAGGAAAAATGGGTCTGAAAGAAAAATCATTAACATGGTGAAATACATCTTGGTGATGTCATCAGATGTATTTCACCATGTTAATGTTTTTTTTTCAGACCTCCATTTTTAGGAAATACAGAATTGGAGGAACTTTTTTATCATGTCCACACAACATCTCTAAGGTATATTAATGACATATTAAAATGTTGAAAATGGGTGGTCTTCCCCTTTAATTTAATAATGTCTCAAGAGCCAAATGAGTTTTACACCCATGACTTAGCCTCTCAGACACAAAACTAAAGAATCTTTGGTTGTCGTTACATAATAATAATAAGATTTTGTCTACAATTCCATTGGGAAAGGTAACATTGGGAAACGTAACAGACAAATGTTGATAAACCATTCTCTTGTCTACGGGATCCGGTGACCGGCGGCGATGGCCAGTGAACGGGCGATGGTCAAAAAGTGGGCGGAGGAACATCAGACAAAAACATAAAAATAATGTGTCTTTTCGTGTGTTCGTCCGGCGATAGTGGCCGCTTTAGGTGATAGCCGGGCGATAGGTGAGAACGGTTTTGGCAACTTGCTGTGGTTCGCTATACTAACAGAAATGTTCATGCACAGTGGGTAAAGGGCGGCCAACATAGGCTATATTGTTGTAGGCTCTATTGTTTTGTTGTTTGTTTGTTTTTTCACCCCGTCTTTCAGAGTGTTAGACTGGGTAAAATCTCAATTGACCGTCCATTGGACCTAGATGCTTCTGCTACGTTTATTTGTAGATTTTATAGTTGCGAGTTACTTTGTATAAGTAGGTTATTACACAAACATTAAATATTTCTTCTGTCTGTCGTACTGCCACCTACTGCCCGGGGACTGTATTACACAGTTGGTGAAGAAAAATCACACCCCCTAAGCCTAAACCAAGACTAGACCTAAACCTAAGGGTACCTCTGAGTACCCAGCAGTCTTCAGGCTGGTATAGACGTAATGACCAAGCACTGCACCATTGCATTCTGAGCTTTCACATCTGCCGTTTTTGAAATATTTTCATGCATTTGAACACATTCTGCAGGCCTACTTGCTTTTAATTGCACGTAACAGAGTATTTCCACATTGCAGTAACGTTTGCTACAGTAGTACAAACTGTGAGCACATTCTCCAGCCCCGTCCACTGTGCACTGCTGCTGCCCAACGCGGAGTCTCTACCCAACCAGACTGCGTTATAAATTATTTATACGCAGGTCTTTTTTTTTCATATTAAGGGGGAAAAAACTCATTACGTTTGACACCGTGGGCAATTACCGCGGAGCTCCACAGGCTTGTTAAGCTGTTGTTTCAGTGTCAGGAGGACAACACGGGTCAGTGTTTAATCTGGAGGTGTCGGTGTCGAGCACGAACGCCACGCTTATGCACCGCCGTTCGCTATGTACTGTACAGTAGGAGTGGATTATCTGGACAGAACCTTTCCATTGAGACTGGTGCCCGGAAGGGCACTTTTTCCAGTGAATGCATGCAGTTTTATGGTGTAATGGCGAGCTATACTAGGATATACTAGGATATTCCTGCAAACCTTTACTGAAATATGTGATACCAGGTAAATGACCTGTAAATGCAGTGTCCATATTAGCGCATTAACCAAACACGTTTTTTACTGGTCGAAATGAATACTTTGGTAGTCGAATAATTGTCGACTAGTCTATAGTGATATACTGTATATACTGTATATGCCTATTGTGCATTCCTATTACACTACTGTAACTTACCGTAAAATACCAAATAACAGCCCTTACTCAAACAACCGCCCACTACCAAATAACGGCCCATGTACCCACACCATTTTGCTTAATAACCGCCTCGTCCAAATAACCGCCCACGTCCAAATAAGCGCCCATGAGCTGTTATTTGACATATTAAATACTATTATAGTGTATGGCGTTTGCAGACCTCCTCATTTCTGCCTGACGCGCGTCATGCCGTCAGCATATCGCATGCCACAATGCGACAGCAGTTCTCCACACCTCCCCAAAATACATGTTTAATTCTGCCATACACAGCCACAATACAACGATTTTTTTTAACTCAGACTGCGTACTCTGTCAAACGTTTAGGTCTACTGTCATTCCGTGCATCTACGTTTGCGCGCACGCACTCACCACTGAATCCAAGCGTCAGCGCAGCACATCGACTCTGATGCGCTGTTGAGATGAGATGAGTTGAGATTACAAATGTCCTATCCTCACTCGGTTTTCAAGCGATTGCTGTAATTCCTACTCGTCAATACAGTGTATACCCTATTGGCCTGAATATAAGACTATGCTTTTTTCCCAATGGAAATATCCCAAAAATGGAGTCGTGGGCTGGGCTACTATTTAGTATTTTACGGTAGTTACTATACTACATGAAAAATAAGCAATCAACCAACAATCACTACCAACACCACAGCACACATCCACAATTTCTGCTGCAGTGAAAAATATATATCAAAAATTATTATTGGCGAATAACGAATAATTAATTAATAGTCGAATAGTGTTTTGCTAGCTGAATAGTCTGTATAATATATTAATACAAAAGAGTTATTTGCATGTTGCATTATTTCATGTTTCCTCAAGGGTAGCTACTAGGGACGTGCAGTGTAGAGCAGTAGTTTTCAACCTTTTTCATACCAGGGCCCACTATTTATTCAGCATTGAGCCACGGAGCACGGACATTTAGCCCCCTAGCCCCACAGACCCCAAAACTAAAATTTTAATTTGCTTTTGTCCACAATAGCAGGCTGGTTTCAGAAAAAAACAGTCAAACATACAGATCAAAATGACCATTAATCTTCCACCTTCCATTTAGCTGGGGACCACCTGGAATCCTCTCAGGGACCACTGGTGGCCCCCAGACCACCTGTTGAAAACCCCTGGTGTAAGAGTGTTAAAGAGGCAGCAGGGGCTGAAATCTTATAAGAGGGCACTTTTTGTTCCAAAATATCAAAAACTAGCAGGCGTACAAACTCCAAACGCATCACGTTGCGACATGTTGAGAGCTCGTAGATCTGCAAATTTCTGGGAAGCAGACCAGCACTCTTTACCATACTGGAGATGCGGTGTATACGACATGGATTCCGAAAAACAAATTCTGCTCAACACAAAATGCTGCCTTCCAGGGATTAGGGCTGGAACTTTAACTGAATAATTGAGATGAATTAATTAGCGAAACAATGATGCAATTTAAAAAGAAAAAAAAAAAAAACTAATCCGTGCATTTTGCACCACAGTACCTTTTTCACGAGGAGTTTCAGGGATACCGTTCAAACCCGTGGGAGAAGAAGTCGATCAGAGCGTTTGGCTTGCCCCAGAGGATGATGGGACATTTTGATTTGAACTCACTTATCAATTCACTCGTAAACCAATCATAGTAAATGCTGCCTTCATGGTCTCAGACGTTTTATAGAAGAACAGGCAGTGGTGTTTGTCAGCAATGTGGAGCTCCAGGCAAGATTTTCCCTGGAGCCCCAAGGGGTGCTCAATGAATTTCATTGGTTCCATGATTACCCAGCATTGCAACGTAAAACATCAATGTATATTGTATATACTGCTCTGTAATGAAAATGTAAATCCCCACTTTTAAAATAAAGGGCTAGGGTTTGTTTTATATACAGTATATCCCCCCCAAGGGATACAAATATGAACTATGTTTAAACTCAAGAACATATTATATGTGTTTTAAAAGTTCAATTCTAGTTATAGAGGAATACGTATAATGTATTTCCGAAGGACAGAGTCCAAAGACCCCCCTTCGGTGTCTGTATTGTACTGTGCACGTCCCTGTACTGTAGGTTATAAAAAACATGGAGTAATCTTGTTCTCTCTACTTGCTTCCCCCTGCAGTCACTCCTGTTTGGAGTAGATCAGCAACTTGTAACTGCGGCGGGGGAGCTAAGAGCATTTCGTTCCAGCGTTTTAGGAGCCGCGGGGGGAGTAGGGAGAACTTTGAGCCTGTGCAGGGACTTGTGCATCCACCAGAAGTTTTAGGGAAAGGATCAGACAGCTTCTCTGCAATGTGCTCTGACTGAGCCGGTCTGAGCAAGAGCACGATCACACGATTATCACGGTGTTAATCACAAGAAGGTATATGTGCATTTACATCTCTAGCACACCATCTTCAGATAAGTTGTTGTTGTTGTTTTTTTCTCTCTCTCTTTCCCTTTGTGAAGTTGTTTACCTTCCGCTCTGGTAAAATAAAGCCCAATGCCTTAATTACTTCCACCCATATCCTGACAGCCAGCGGGGCTGTGGGTGAACTGCTGATGAGGTGCTGTATACACACTACTGAAACAGTGTTTACAGAGCAGCTTGATCTTCTCCATGGCCGTGTTCTGCCCTATGGAGCAGAGCTGCTATATATGTGTATTCCAGTAGTGACTAGGGATGCCACGCTATGAGATTTTCCAGTACGGTATTGGTAACTGATACCTCTGTATTTCACAGTACTAAAAAAAGTACTAGCTAGCCCTACGTCCTTAAACCTTTTCTTGTTCCTCATCCTGTACCTTTCATGTACCCAGGGTACTCTTTGGTAACTACTGTGTAACATATTACTCTTTGATTCAAGTAATAAGTAATATAACATTATGACTTTTTCTAAGATGTCATAAGACAAGTAAAGATTTCTCCAATCCTATGTTCAGCTTCTGGTGTTGGCACAAGCTTTGCCCTAACACATTGACAATGAATGGACAATAGTTGTGAAAGCTTGAGGAAACCCAAACATCATACTGTACATTCTACAAAAAAGCTTTATCCTTTTAAGCTTTAGTCAACGTATGGCATGTGATGCATAAAGTGCAATCCTCTCCTGTGCAGTTGAAAATAATATAAACACAGAGCTGCATGTATTTCAATACATATTTTATGTGTTTATTTCATCGTATTCATGTGACAATCTCACGGAACACAATATGAAATGTGTCGGGGAGCAAAGATATGCAGCTAGAGATGCTACGCCGTTGTCCCCGCGGCCCACACCACGCCAGGCTGTTCAAACAACCCAGCAACGTCCTTCACCCTTAATGCAGCTCAGCCGTCATCTTGAATTTCTTATCGTCCGTGTTGAACTAATGTAATAGCTGTATTCCAGGAATGTTCGGGCGATGTGAAGCGTGCAGCCTAGGCTGGTTGGCCAATAAAACATTATTTATAAGACTTATACTCCACCATAGATACAGCAAAGGAATATGGGGGGGATTGAACAAACGTCATTGCTGCTCGTCTGATTGAAACGAATGTCTTGTAATCTGTTGTTGTTGTTTTTCTTGGTGGCTTTGTTCCTCGTGTCACTGTATGTTAGGGTGTTGAATCAGCATTGGGTGCACCAGAGATACTTAAAAATGGCGTTTGATTCTATTTAGTATGTAAATATGGTCTTAACGCTTTACCCACCGCGGCGCCATCTAGTGGTTTGTCGCAGAAGGACTTTGAAGCCGATTCCATCTGATTTGGTAACAGTACAGTAATTCCAAAAGTGGACAATAAAGATTACAACGTACATTGATTGTACAGCTCTTTTAGTATGTAAACAAAGTACAACGTATGTTAAACAACACAAAATTGATTCATACAATATAGAGGATCACCATAAAAAAAGGTTATGAATGTAAATTCATAGAACTACGGTTCATAGAACTACGGTTCATAGAACTATTCATAGAACTACGGTTCTATGAATCCTGAATGTCCGGCAACGGTCAGGAGGGATGATATAGAACTGTAGTTTTATAATTTCATGAAAATGTTAACATCAACTTACTGTTGATGTTGATGTCTGGCCCTTGCCAGTGGCCCTTGAGAGGGTTCCAGGTGGTCCCCAGGCAAAATGATGGAAAGTTGGTTAACCAGGTGTAACACATGTTTACGCTCTCAAGAGTTAAAATATTCATCATCTGAAGTAGCCAAAGTCACAACCATGATCAATGGTCACCTGTATATTTGACTGTTTTTGTTTTCTTCGAAATCCAGCCTGGAATTGTGGACAAAAGCAAAAGAAATCTTTAGTTTTGAGGTCTGTGGGGCTAAAAATGTTCCCAAATTAATGGTGGGCCCTGGTTTCGAAATGGTTGAAAACCACTGGCATAGGCGATCTGTGATCATATCGTGGATTAATAAATAATAACAATTAGCTTTTTTTTGTATAGCACCTTTCATGACAGAGATTGTAAATATAACTCAATCTCAGTCCCAGCATAAAGGGAGTTAATAATGAGCATCAATCTGCACCATAGGAGAGAGGAAGAGATGAGGCTGGTGGTGGGGTGGAGGGCTCTCCGTAATCATCATGTGACAGTAGCAGCTAATTAACGCTCGCTAGCCAGAAGACAGTCATTTAGAGACTCTCTTTTTCTGTGACCGCGAGCGGAAAAGCGCACGCTGTGCACACGTCCTCGATGCTCGCGACCAAACCCAGCGCGTTTGGCGGTCCATGCTGACACAGATAATAAGGTTGATTTGTCAAGAGGGTTGAGAGGCGAACACGTGCACACGCACGTGCGTGCGTGTACGCAGACACGCCTCCGTGAACCCAAACACTGCTGCTGCAGATAAGAGAGGTTGTAATTGCAACAGCTATGTTATGTTCAGCCAAGGGTGAACACCAACACGCACGCACGCACGCACACACACACAAACACACACACACAGTGGTGAGGATTAAATACAACGTGTGTACATTCTGTACACACGTACACGTTCGCGCGCACACACACACACACACACACACACACACACACACACACACACACACACACACACACACACACACACACACACACACACACACACACACACACACACAGTGGTGAGAATTACACTCAACAAAAATATAAACGCAACACTTTTGTTTTTGCTCCCATTTTTCAGGGGATGGACTTAAAGCCCTAAAATTCATTCCAGATATACAATATAACCATTTCTCTCAAACACTGTTCACAAATCTGCCTAAATGTGTGATATTGAGCACTTCTGCTTTGTTAAGATAATCCATCCCACCTCACAGGTGTGCCACATCAAGATGCAGGTGTGACATCATGATTAGTGCACAGGTGTACCTCAGACTCTCCACAATAAAAAGACACCCTGAAATGTGCAATTTTCTTTTGCCTTATTGGGTGTATGGGCCTCCGAACCAGTCAGTATCTGGTGTGACCACCATTTGCCTCATGCAGTGCAACACATCTTCTTCGCATAGAGTTTATCAGATTGTCAATTGTGGCCTGTGGAATGTTGCTCCACTCCTCTTCAATGGCTATGTGAAGTTGCTGGATATTAGTGGGAACTGGTATGCGCTGTCGAAATGGTAATAATGTGGTAATATTGTGTTATTACCATTTTTACAGTGTGTAACAGTTCCCACTAATATCCAGCAACTTCACATAGCCATTGAAGAGGAGTGGAGCAACATTCCACAGGCCACAATTGACAATCTGATAAACTCTATGCGAAGAAGATGTGTTGCACTGCATGAGGCAAATGGTGGTCACACCAGATACTGACTGGTTCGGAGGCCCATACACCCAATAAGGCAAAAGAAAATTGCACATTTCAGGGTGTCTTTTTACTGTGGAGAGTCTGAGGTACACCTGTGCACTAATCATGATGTCACATCTGCATCTTAATGTGGCACACCTGTGAGGTGGGATGGATTATCTTAACAATGCAGAAGTGCTCAATATCACACATTTAGGCAAATTTGTGAACAGTGTTTGAGAGAAATGGTTATATTGTATATCTGGAATGAATTTTAGGGCTTTAAGTCCATCCCCTGAAAAATGGGAGCAAAAACAAAAGTGTTGCGTTTATATTTTTGTTGAGTGTAAATACAACGTGTATACATTCTGTACACATGTACACGTTCGCGCGCACACGTGCACACGTGCACACACACACACACACACACACACACACACACACACACACACACACACACACACACACACACACACACACACACACACACACACACACACGCACACACACGTCTGCCCTGCCCTCTCTTCCTGCATAAAAAAGGGAATTTAACCTGTGGGTTTGGAAAGTAGACCTAGATTGTGGGCGTGTGTACATTTGAAAACTTTGATCAGTGGTTAGAAAACTTTGATCAGTGGTTTTCAACCACCTGGAACCCTCTCAAGTACCACTGGTGGTCCTTGAGAGGGTTCCAGGTGGTTCCAGGTGTTTCCAGGTGAAGAAAACCAAATGGACCCTTGCGGGTCCATTTGGTTTCATTTTTACACTCTAAAGAGTGGTGGTCTGTGGCTCAAATGCTGAATAAATGGTGTGTTCCCAAGAAATGGAAGTCTAAAGAAAGCTACTACCATGGTGAAACATCTTGATGACATAATCAAGATTTTATTTTCACCATGTTAATGGATTTCTTTAGACCCTTCTTTTTTCTGAGAGCGTACAAATGCAACCAAATGAACCCGTTAGGGTTCATTTGGTTGCATTTGTACGCTCCAAAGTTAATTACCGGTTGCATTTGTACGTGCCAAAGTTAATTACCGGTAATTAGCGGGCCTGATTTGCCCTGCGGGCCTTGATTTTGACATACGTGACTTAGGGGTTCGGGCGGAAGTACTGTAGTCTCTTCTGCATTTTCTTTTTTTTCACGAATTACACTGGCACCAGTTCTCCCGATTCCACAGCTAGTAACGGGAGGGAGTGTGTTAAGTAAAACATGTGAGTGATCTTTTCCAACACCTCTGAGCAGTGTAGCTGTTGGAGCTGTAAGGCGAAGGGGAAACGGGGGCGGGAGGCTCTGGATGCATGCCTAGATATCTATGGACACCAACGTAAACACATAATTATACTGCTCCACAAGGGCAACCAATTATGATGTTCTGTGTGTCCGTGTGTGTGTGTGCGCACATGTGCGAGCAGATCTTCAAGGTTATCAAACCCCTGCGTAAGTGTGTGTGTGTGTGTGTGTGTGTGTGTGTGTGTGTGTGTGTGTGTGTGTGTGTGTGTGTGTGTGTGTTTGCACTGCATGCACGATGCCTTAGAAATCGCAGTCCCCGAAGCGAAGCGGAGTCATGTGGTCTTTAGCGTGTTAACCTCTTGAGTTCCTACAGCAAGGAATTATGGGTATTTAGCATGTTAACCTCTCTGTTTGTTTTAGTGCATTCGTGTGTGTGTGTGTGTGTGTGTGTGTGTGTGTGTGTGTGTGTGTGTGTGTGTGTGTGTGTGTGTGTGTGTGTGTGTGTGTGTGTGTGTGTGTGTGTGTGTTTGTGCTTGCATGCGTGTGAGTGTTATGTATGAAGCAATTGAGTGTGGTTAAAGGAAATGCTAAAGAGATACAGTATAGCCTGGGTACCAGACTGCATTATGTTGAAGTTCAAATTCAAATTCAACTTCAATGCAACTCTGTCTGGCAAGGCAATCTCCACGAGTGGGCGTGGCTTATGAAGGTTGAAATACTGTCGAGGCTTCAGATTTGTTTGGGGAAAAAAACAGTTTACCTTCATTGGAATAACATCGAATCAGAAACAACGGCGCTACGCAACAGGTGACGTCAGGGAAATTTGAGTCAAACAGGCACTGTCCGGACTCAGTTGCCAGTAACATTCAGAAGTTGAATGTTGCAACAGCAAATGAGGCTGGTCCTGCCAGGCTAAAACAGACAGAGAGAGAGCTGTGTTTCAGACTGAGTTTACTGCTTGCTTGTGGAGACGGCTTCATTTACACAACTTCGTCAATTGTGTCTTAGAAGGAGATCATTTCCAACCTGTGATTTAGTAATCGTTGATATTTAATCGATTTAATATCTGACCATTACACGTGTGCGTGTGTGTGTTGTTCCCGCAGGCGTCCTGTGGAACCTGTCGTCGTGCGACGCCCTGAAGATGCCCATCATCCAGGACGCTCTGGCCGTGCTGACCAACGCTGTCATCATCCCCCACTCTGGCTGGGACACCTCCCCCCACACCCAGGAGGACCGCAAGCTGCACCTGCACTCCTCCCAGGTCCTACGCAACGCCACCGGATGCCTCAGGTTGGTCCGGGGTACCCTGGCTTCCCCACCCTCATTACAAGCATTCCAAGCTTGTACTGTATATGAGTCTGGAGTTGCGGGCAGGGTTCTGATTCGCTAAAGATGGGATTTGAACTTTCCAGGGATGGGATTTCAACTCCTATCAGAGCAGTGCTGATTGCCACTTAGAACACAGGCGCTGGCAGTATGCAGTGTCTGTAGTCCCCACAGTACCATTGCCCTGTTAGCTAGCCTACAAACTGGGTCTCTGCTGATTTGCGTCATTTGTTTTTATGCGGAAACGCGCTCTGATTGGCTCACCAGGGTTCGTGGCGAGCCAGATTCGGCGAAGCCATAGTCCGCGCCATTATGCCAGTAGGGGGCCCAGGGTAGGCCCGGGGTGTGTGTGTTAGGGGTGGGACGATTCACTTACCTTGCCATACGGTACAATACAGGTCCTACGCAACGCCACTGGATGCCTCAGGTTGGTCCGGGGTGTGTGTGTGTGTGTGTGTGTGTGTGTGTGTGTGTGTGTGTGTGTGTGTGTGTGTGTGTGTGTGTTAGGGGTGACGACCTCAAGATACGGTACAATGTCGATATTTAGGGTTCTGAGTCGATTTATATTGCGATTATTAGTTATGCTGTGATTAGATTCGATATATCACGTCTTTTGCCACAAATGACCACGGTTTTATTATACTAGAACATTTTTCAGAGAGCGTACAAATGAAACCAAATGGACCCTAACGGGTCCATTTGGTTCCATTTGTACACCCTCAGAAAAAAAGGTCCTAAATGAAAAGTCATGAACAAATTCAACACAAACACAACTTGTCAATGATTTCTTTCAGACCTCCATTTTAGGGAACACAGAATGAGGGGAACTTTCAAACAATAACAAAAAGTTCAATCATACACATCAATGCAGCCTGATAACGTCAGTCAGTCTTTCTGACATGAACAAATTCATGAACCTACTACAATGACCTACTACATAAATCGAAAATCGATCGATTTTGAACCTGGTGATTCGATATTGATACATGGCATTAAGAATTGTGATATATTGGCAGTTTGGCACATCGATTTATTTTTGCCCACCCCTCGTGTGTGTGTTTGTGCGGCTGTGCGCGTGCGTGCGCATGTGTGTGTGACTTTAAGCTGCGCAAGTTTGTGAGTGTGTTTAGAGAACCTCCTCACCCCTTTTTCCAACCTGATCGTATTTTAAAGGTATAACACTACAATTTCATCCCTCAAATCCTGTTCTAAATATGTTTTTTTATGGAAAAGTGATGATGGAGGTACTGTATACTGTTTCCCGAGAAAATGACGTCACACACATGATCCTTGATTACAAGACACACATTTGATTGGTCTTTGATTACTTTGATTACAGAATGTGACTTAAACATGCAAGGGATGCTGGGAAATGTAGGAGTCGGTCCAGTGGCGTATTTAAGCAATTTGGAGCGCTAGGCAAGATTTTCCCTGGAGCCCCAGGCTCAACTCTCTCCCTCTCTCCAAATTTGCGTGATTGCAGCAAAGCATTGTGGTCATTGTAGTAATCCAGTAGGGAGACCAGTCAGTGTCCATCCAGTGACCTTGCACAGACACTCTGATGTAGCATATTAAAATATCTAATCTATCCACATAAAATCCTCCGGAAAGTGATTCTTGTAATTTGTTTTAAGTGGTTGCAAAAGGGGTGAAGTGGCCCTTTAAAGTTCAAAATGGTGTCCGACCCTATAGCGTTTACATTGGAGGCAGTGCCATCACGGATCGGGGCCATTTCTTGTCTCTTGCCTCTCTTCTCTAAGGCCCCGTTTGAGCAAACAGTGAGCGGCAGCCTATATTGTATATCTCATTGTGTGTATTAAATTCATATGAGAAAGCAGCATATTAAAGGCACGGCGTGCAGTAAGGGCTCTGTGGATTATTAATTCATACGAATAAAGCAGCGCAATTCAGGCTTTTCTTTTTCTGCTGCGAGACCAATAATGAAGGCATGCTTCATAACAGCTCCGACAAGACCTACAGCACAGGCCGATACATCATCTGCTATTGTGCACCATAATTACCGCGTGCGTCTGTGTGTTTATGTGCGTGCGAAAGGCCAGGTGTTGTGCGGCATCAGCTCTCTCCTTTCTGCAGAATTCAATAAAAAGGTGATCCACGGCACCGATAGCAGCGTATAGAATAAAATGGGAGCTCGTATTAATAATGCAATGTGTGGCTGCGTGCGCACGTACACCGTGTCAATTCTGGTGCGTGTTTAGATGAGGAGTACAGTAGCTGTCGGTGCTCACTGGCAGAAGTGCATTTATTCAAGTATATTCATGCGAAATTTTAAAGTACTTGTACTTTACTTGAGTATTTCCAATTTTCAATTCTCCAGGAAGGGCGAAATCCATTTGCAGCAGGTTTTTATAACCGCTGAAGCTGTCGCGACAGTTGCACAACAGTCGTGACTGTTTTGCACCAGTGTCGACGTTTTGCATAACAGTCACAATCGCTTTGCATAACAGTTATGGCGGTTTGTATCACGGTCGAGGGTTAAGGTTAACCATATTTATGTACATATGAGTAGCACTGTTAAACATATGGTTTTCAACCCTGAAAATTGCCCAAATTTGTGAATGATTTTCTCCATGATAATAATACCAATTTATAATGTATCCTATATTGTTTTAATCATTGATTAGTCACCTATACAGCAAGGTATGGCAAGGTATGTAGAGACCAAACATTACTGGAATGAGGGATGCTGCTAAACGTGTGGGTTGCACACTGAAAAAATGTCCCCAAATGAAATATTGCTCTGTTGGCATTCACTCTTTGGTTGACTTTCAAGTGCTGACAGGTGTGTGCCAGTCTGTAACAGGTGTCTGCCAGGCACATACAGAATGCATGGGTCCTGTCGCTTTCTTGCCTTTGTTTATGTTGTTTATGACACCATATCTTCAGAATCTACTTCAAAGCAAGGTTGAATTTGCCATTTTGGCAAAGTTTTTGGCAGTGCAACCCACACGTTTAGCGGTGTTACTCATTCCAGGAATGTCTGATCCCTATACAAGCCATTCCTTCTTGTAAAGGTGACTAATCACCGATTAAAAAGACACAGGATGATATACCAATTGCTATTATTAAGGTGGAGAAAATAATTCCCAAAGTTAAGTGTCTGTAGGCCATTTTATACAGAGGATGTCTAAACAGACGATCCCATTCCTTGCGTCCATTGTGTCCGGATGCAAAACATAGAGAGAATCTGGCATAAAAAAAGACTCACTCACTGTGTAAAAATGAAGAAGAACTTATTCAACCGTGATTTCTACATGCTCATAAAGTGCTCTGTGCTCGTGGTGAAATTAAACAAACAAACGTTTGGGTCGTGCAGGGAGCTTCGGCTTGGCCATGATGGCCACAGACCAGTGCACTTCACTTTGCACTTTATTTTGGTTTGTATTCTTCTTTGCACTAGTTATTGTTGTTTGTTTTTGGTCCCATGGTGGATATCCGTGGTGCTCCGAGCAAAACTAATTTCAGTGTTTTTTATAAGCTGCATTTTTATGACAAATAAACCTGAACCCGAACCTCCGTCATAACAAACTAGCAAACGCAATTACAAAGCTATCAAATGTCCCCTGTGATAGTGATTTAGTGCATTAGTATTTAGCCGTATATCGATCGTGCATAAATCACGATGGGGAATATTGTCGGAGGTGTCAGGAAGCTTCACAAAACAAATTGTCGTAACAATAACATAATATCTGTGGTTGCCAGATGCACTCAAGAACGCAAACGTTTCTTCGGCAATTCGCTGAAATACAGCATATATTTGAGGAGTTTTTTTTTTCATACCGTGTTGCGTTGGTTCCCTGCTTATTCTGAGAAGCTGCCCTAAACGCGTCAGTAGCACTTAAATTAATGATGAGATTTCTATCGCTCTGCACTGCCAGGCCTGGTGGAGGAGGATAGAGAGAGTCTGTGCTTTTTTCTAAATAAGTCTGGCAACGGGAGAGAGATTGTCTGAGAGAGAGAGAGAGAGAGAGAGAGAGAGAGAGAGAGAGAGAGAGAGAGAGAGAGAGAGATTGTCTGAGAGAGAGAGAGAGAGAGAGAGAGAGAGAGAGACTGGGCCCCACGCCAGACAGACAACACTTTGATGGCTCATATTTTGGCCAGCACTGCTACGGTTGTATATCGAGTGGCAAAACAGGTCTCCGAACATCTGTGCAAATGCAGAATAATGAAAACTTAAGAGACAGGTATAGGCACACTCTCGTTGTGTTATATTTAAACTATCCGAGTGCGCGATTGTAAGCAAATAGCGGGTGGTGGCGGGTCCATTTGGTTTCTAAACCAGTTTAATTCAAACGGACCCCCCAGGTTTGACTTGAATTATCAAGCCCCCAAACCCGTCCGGACGTGGACCTCCTAGTTATGTATGATATACATAAGGAAATGTCTGTTGCAACTAACCACCGTAACACCTCACTGGCTGCACCAATCGGTCTGACTTTTTTACACGGGTATTGACCATAATATTTCAAAGAGATTAACAGCTTTTTTCAAATGAACAAATTATTGATTAATATTATTAATCAATAATTAACAAATTATTGATTAATAATCCCGCTTAACATTGGCGAAAGCAATTCCCTTTTCAGCCATAGGGGGCAAATAGACACACACACACACACACACACACACACACACACACACACACACACACACACACACACACACACACACACACACACGCACACACGCACAGACGTGCTGGTTGCCTCTCCCAAAGCAGGGACATGATTGATGAAACAATATGTCCAGAGAGGCGGGCTACAGTGACACCCTGATCCCCATTGGTCCCTGGAGAGATCTATCAACATGACAACCAATCAGGCCCTCTCTCTCTCTCTCTCTCTCTCTCTCTCTCTCTCTCTCTCTCTCTCTCTCTCTCTCTCTCTCTCTCTCTCTCTCTCTCTCTCTCTCTCTCTCTCTCTCTCTCTCTCTCTCTCTCTCTCTCTCTCTCTCTCTCTCTCACTCACACACACACACACACACACACACCCCTGCTCGCCCCCACAGGCGCCACCTGATCATCAGAGTGCGTCAGAATGGTGCAGAGTCATTGTCTATCTGTATTTTTCTCATTCCGTTCTGAGCTTGTGCAGGGGCGGATCTAGGCATGGGCATGGGGGGGCAATGCCCAGTCTGCCCCACCAAACACGATGGCATGCAAAACAACCCAAGATATTTTAAATTAAAGTGTTTATATTTACAATGACTTGAACCACTACTACTGCTACTAACTAACTACAGTCAATGTTGTGTCACCACTAAACCAACAGCAACCAACACTGGTGGTCCCCGGACCACAGGTTTCGATCTCATTGCCATTTCAACATTGCAAAATCATTATCAATCGCTTTAGACATGATTGAAAAGGTATAGGCGGAGGTTATAGTAGCTTATGGATGCCTAAAGGTAATATAGGGAACTTTAGTGCATGTTGGTTCATTATGAAACTGCTGGAGACTGCTGTGCTGTGATTGGCTAAAACGCTGCCTGGCTCAACCCACCCTCCCGTCGCGACCGTTTTGCATAACAATCACGACTGTTTTGTATAACAGTCACAACGGTTTGCATAACGCTCAGGGGTTAGGTTTTACTGACTGTTATGTTTAGGTTTGTGGTGTAAGACTTCAGTGTTTTGTATCTTACAACATTACAGTATGTAAGAGTACAATACAGAGAATGTTCGGTTCTCGCGACGGTTATAATGGATTTTGCTGTCTCTCGTTTCTTGGGCGCAATTGAGCTCAGAAAACCTAAAAAAGGAAAGAAAAATCACAAAACCTTATTTTTGACAAAAACCTTTTTTCACTTCAAGTGATAAGACGTTTGATTTGAAAAATAATTGGGTTAGGATACTTTCACTTTTGGTGCAAAGACTTAAGTCGATTCTGAACTCCAGACATTATTGTATTTCAACATTGCAGTTTCGTTACATAGATTAGTTACTTTTACCTATAGGTAAAATATTTGAGGTATATTTTTATTTACTTTTATGGATTATTATTATTATTACGTAAGCAGGTGGTGTATGCGTGCGCCTGTGCGCGTGTGTTAGTGAACGATAGCTTCTTGTGGAGAGGCTTCCAGCTGGGCTACGGAAGCTAATTCATCTTTCCCACTGCACAGCGTTAAGGGAACGCAGGAACGCTGATGATTAGAGTCAATATTTCATGGTGGCTTCAGATTCTAACTCGCCACCTGCTCTCTCTCTCTCTCTCTCTCTCTCTCTCTCTCTCTCTCTCTCTCTCTCTCTCTCTCTCTCTCATCTTTATCTTCAACTTTGAGATACTTCAGAGAACTTTGACAGAACTTATTTTGTGCAGATGGTTATAAAAAAGATAATATACAGTACATTCATGCACATGCGGTACAGTAGTTCACAGCCTCTAGATCAATGGTTCCCAAACTTTTTTTTCATGTGAAGGACCCTCTAATGTGGGCTATATTATCTAGAGATGTCCCGGAAATGTAAGTATCAGATCAGCCCTTATTTGCCCGATCGGTTCATATTGGTAACGGCAAATACTGTATCGATATCCGAAAAGTGTCGGTTTTACATTAGTGAGGACCTATTATATAATATAAGATGAATTGAAAAGTAGTGAAGTGGTCCTTTAAGGACCCCCAGTTTGGCAAGATCCACCATTCAATTGCATTTCTATATCTGTGACCCCCAATTTTCAGAAATGGTACCAAATGGACCCGTCGGCGTCTGTTCCAATTGATCCGTCAGGGTCCAGTTATTATTCGCCACCACGTGTGTGTGAGGGAGATCAAGAGCCAGACGGATCACCCTCCCTCCCTCCCTCCCTCGGCGTCGCATCCAAGCAATCCTTTCAAAACGATGTCACAATTGCTTATTCGCCGCTCGCGCCTCAAGGACAAAAACAGAAGGGCAGAAAACAAACGTTTGTTAAATGAGACGGGGACCGCCGCCGGTCCCCCAGCGCAGAGACCTGCTCCTGCACACGGCTCAGGTTGTGTTGTGTGTGCTCTCTACGCTCGCTGCAGCGGTTGTCATAGCAAAGGCTGTTAGCCTTCCGTCTTGAATCACCACTCGAACGAGCAATCACCCCCCCCCCCCCCCCCCTCCCCAACCTTCCCCTCTTCAGGGCCCCTGCCAGTGTTGCCAACCGCCAAAATCCAAAATGCACTAGTGGCACTTCCAAAATGCACTAGAATGCGCTATAGTATTGTAGCAGTGAGTGTTCAGCCATTTTCATACCAGGACCCACTATTCATTCTGCATTTTAGCCATGGAGGACCATCGTTTGATGTTGAGATTAGTCTCTCAGCCTAATTTAGGAGAAATAACTGACAAAATGTTGGTCAAAATAGCATTTTCTCTACATTTTCTAAATGTGTAGATTCTTGAAAATTAGGTAATTCAGATGGTTTAATATGATTTAACTCTTGAGAACGTAAAATGAAACCAAACAGACCCGAAAGGGTCCGTTTGGTTTCATTTTACGGTCCCAAGAGTTACAGATTTAAAAGGGTCCATTTGGTTACCAAAGATCCTTACTAGGAACGAAGGAGGACTCTATCTATAAGAGGAAAAATGGGGAAAAACAAGGGTTTTATCTCTGGCGCCTGTCAACAAATTTCGCCCCAACTCACCAGCAAAAAAGCACTAGATTTCCCGCCAGGAGTTTTTCACTCATTTTGGCGCTAATGGGGTCTGGAAAAAAAGCTAAATATATTGACAAATGCACCAAGTTGGCAACACTGGCCCCTGCACCTGCCCACAGGCACCAGAGACCCTCTCCTCTCGGCGGTTTGTTTTGTGCAATTTGTTTGAGATGGTTTGCCTAGCAGCGAGCCGGCACTGTCCTCCTCCTCCTTCTCTCTATGTAACACCCAGTAACACCCTTTCACAACAATACAGGGGTTTTCAACCTTTTCTGATACCAGTGCCAATATTTATCCTGCATTTTAGCCACGGAGGACCACCATTTGATGTTGAGTTTAGTCTCTCGGACCCAAAACTAAGGATTTTCAAGTTTGTGTCCACAATTCAGGAGATAACTGGCAAAATGTTTGGTCAAAATAACAATTCTTCTACATTATCTAAATGGGTAGATCCTTGAGAATTAAGTAATTCAGATGTTTAAACATAATTTAACTCTTGAGAGTAACTCTCAAGAGTTACAGATCGATAATGGTCCCTTTAGTTACAGACTGTCCATCATTTAGCTGGGTACCACCTGGAAACCTCTGAGGACCACTGGTGGTCCCCGGACCAATGGTTGAAAACCACTGCAATAATACGTTGCGCTATTGAAGATGCCGTTGGCTGTTTACCAGGAGGGGGGTCCTTCACTGAGTGATTTGAAATATGTAAAGATTATTGTGTTTTTCACGTTGTGATCTTCTAGATCGGCTATTCTCAAGTTGCAAAATATATACTGTATATACTAGGCTGAAGTGGTTGCTGTATGTGTTGCACTAATAATCCCATCCATCCATCTTCATCCGCTTATCTGAGATTGGGTTGCGGGGGCAACAGCTCCACCAGAGAGCTCCAGACTTAGCAACCTCCTCCTGGGGGATCCCGAGACGATCCAAGGCCAGAGAGTCGATGTAATCCCTCCATCTGGTCCTTGGACTGCCCCGGGGTCTCCTCCCAGTGGGACGTGCCTCGAGGATCTCCCTATAGGGAGACCAGATGCCTGAACCACCTCAGCTGGCTCCTTTCCAGGCGAAGGAGCAGTGGCTCTACTTCGAGTCTCTCCGGTGTCACCGAACTTCTCACCCTATCTCTAAGGATGATGCCCAGTTACTCCAAAGTACCTAGTGAATGAGAAGAATTGTACTGAAACAGGAGTAAAAGTCCTAAACATTGGAAATATAGTAACTCTTTTATTGTGCAGTTTGCCCGCTCTGCGCACACCCACCACACACACATACATACAAACTTCAGTATCGTTGGCACAAACACACACTGCTTACCTTTCGTCAGAAGTGTCTACATGTCGGAAGGAACGCGGCACAAAGTCACAAATTAAGTCCAAACTTGGATGCCATCAAGGACAGCTTTCCAAAATTCCAATTTTATAGCAGTTTGTAAATCTTCCTCTCAACTGCATGAAGTGGAGATCACATATGGTCCGTCGAGGTACCAGGACAGATGAAAGACCACCGCCATAGAGACATACATTCATGCTGTTTACATTATGAAAAACATTGTTGATTCAGATAGTAGGTCCACTAGCATCCCCTAATAAATTTCCTTTATGTAAATGTAAATGTAAAATGTTAGTGACTGGAAATAACGTGTCATCTATTCCTGCGGACAGTGGTACGTTCTGCCAAGGTGAAACACAACACTTCCAGATATGCAGCAATGAGGCAATTATTAAGATATAATCTGGCCAAGGCAATTATAGACAAAGTGCCCTCAGTTTTCATCTCTGTCCACTAACTCTGCAGCAGACAGCCAGTGTAGTTGTCATCGGTTGGATAATATGGAATCTATCTAGCAGTTTATGGTGTTGCTATGCCAGTTTTATGCCAGCTGTTGGGCTGGCACCTCAGAGCCTGAGTCCACGGCGCGTCGGCTGGCATCATGGGTGGTGGAATGTGCCATGAGTGCCATTTGGGAATACTTTGATTATGGTTTCTGTCGCAGGCAGTGGTGCAAAGTGACTAAGTACAGTACATGCATACACGCAAGCACTGCAGTCCCAAACATTGGCAATTTTAGGGTGGTTCCAGGTGGCAAAAAATGGCAGAAAAAGTTAAGCTATACAGTACATATCTATACATACCTATTTAGAACAGGCTTTGAGGGATTCAATTCAGGGAATGGCTTATGTGACAGATATATCAGTCATAATGGATATCAAATGTAAGATTTGTTTTAATGAAAAAGTTGCCTAGTATACCTTTAAGTTGCATGTGGTGCATCAAACACTGAATAAAAAAATAGCTGTCATCAAAAGTGTGATAAATCATCACACTATGGAAAAGCAGAATGAAATTGTGTAGATTTGTTTCTCCATAGGTTGTTTATATGGTACTCAGGCAGCTGTCACAAAATCCCCCAAGGGATTTAGGTTGGAGCAAATTGAGGTGATAGTATAGACACCTTTATGAACACATTCGTGAAGAAAGCTATTTATTTTGCAGATTGGTCACAGGGACAGATGTAACCTTTCCCAATTGGGGGGCATGAGAAAATCCATACCCATACCATGTTTAGTTACAGGACTTTTATTAGGCAAGTATAAGCATCAATCACACAACTGTACTTAGTTAGTAGCAGTAGTACTGTACTGTATTGTTTCAAATAATTTTCCATATAAGCACTTTAATTTTAAATATCTTGGGTTGTTTTGCATGCCATCATGTTTAATGGGGCAGTCTGAGTATTTAGGGGGGCATTGCACCCCCATACCCATGCCTCACACATTTGGCTATAACCTCCCCCTAAATATTGTGGCTGTTATTGTTGTTGCTGTTATCTTTTGTAATCGTGTTGTGGATCGGTTGTGTTCATCCCTTCCGTCTATGAACGCCATTTTATTGTAATGTTTGATATTTTTGGCTTCTTTTTATGTTCATGATGTTTTTGCCTCTTTTTTTCCAATCTCACCCCTGTCGACTACATCCAATATCACAAAAACTAATAAAAAGCACAAAATGAAGACTAAGCATATTTGTTTTTAATAAACAAAATTAGGCCCACATGCTGCAAACCCGCTTTAAAAACGAGTTATAACTAAACCAATATTGAAAAAAAAAAGTTAAATCCAAATAAAAAACTAAATGAAAACGCTAAAGTACAATCTCTTTATATCGCTTTATAAATATCCTTGGGGCCGAAATTTGCGAGGTGGTTTTACTGCAGATTATTATTGATTATAATAATACTTGTGTGAAATAACACAGAAAAACTCACACTTGCGGAGAGATTAAATATCTACAATAATTAGAATCTAATTCGATTCCATTCCTCGGTGAGAAATGGCAGCATAAGACATTGCACACATGCAAATACTGTGCACACACACGCACGCACGCACGCACGCACGCACGCAAACACACACACACACACACACACACACACACACACACACACACACACACACCCCCACACACACACACACACACACACACACGCACACGCACATCCACACATACACACTCTCGACAAGAGACTAATATGCTTGTTGCGACTAATATAAATCATGCGCAATTGTCATTTTCTATTACCATAACAGTACAAATGTATTACGTTCAATTGAATTAAGATTTGTAAATGATGATAAGGTGTAATACAATCACAAGGTTCTTGCAGTATGTCAGGTTGCAGGTGGTTGCATCACTGTGTTTTATTCCAGGGAAGGAAGGACACCCATGTTTTCCCCTTCTAATTGCATACGGTATGGTAGCTGTTGAAGGATTTCTTAAAGTCAACAAACCAATGCTGTGCAGTCTTTGCTCATTATATGGCATATCAACATCCATCAGACAGCGTATGGGAATAATAATAATTTAAACAGCGGATAAAAAAGGTCATGAATGAAACCTTTCAGGTGTTAGTTCCATCGTTCCAATGATTGAACTAGAGAGTCTTTTGATGTGTTAGTTTACTGTAGAGCAGGAGCGGATATAACATTTCCCAATTGGGGGGGCAGAAGAAGCGCCACGGGCGATGAAGCTGCCCCCTTACCATTTTCTTCTGAAACACTACTGAAAATGGTAAGGGGGCAGCTTCATCGCTTCGCGCCACGGGCGATGAAGCTGCCCCCTTACCATTTTCAGTAGTGTTTCAAATACTTTTAAATATAAGCACTGAAATCTCTTGTGGGTTGTTTTGCATGCCATCATGTTTGGTGGGGCAGACTGGGCATTTAGGGGGGTATTGTCCCCCCCATGCCTATGCCTAGATCCGCCCCTGCTGTAGAGGACCGCTTCACCAAACCATCTTCATGTAATTGGTCCTCACTAATAAGTTAGAACCGTGATAAAATAGCACTACTACTACTACTACTACTACTACTACTACTACTACTACTACTACTACTACTACTACTACTACTACTACTACTACTACTGCCAAGCTTATTACACCCACCCTGTAGAAAATAATCACCACGAGAGAAAAATACAAATAAATAAATATATAAATTACTAAGGTTGAATGAATGCCTATTTTAGAACTGTATTATAAAAATATATAATAGAAGCTACTGCAGTCAACATAGAATAGAAGTTACTGCAGTCAAATGATCCATATATAAGGCGCTCCGGATTAAAAGGCGCACTATCGCTTTTTGTTGTTGTTGTTTTTTAAGTTAAAGGCTTTTAAGGTTTTATCCGAATAGACGGAACAGTCGATTTTGGCAACTGTAAGGTATTTTAGCAGCTAGACCACCTGAGCGTAACCAATCATATAGAATGTCTTGTCTTTTAGTGTTCTTCTTGACGTCTAGTCCAGTTTGTATTTTTGTGACAACATTGTTGACATAGTATTTAGCTCAAGAGTCTAGATTTTAGTCACCATATCCTTGTCCTCAGAAAAGAATTAAGGTAGTCGACAAAATCACCACTGCTGTGGCAGCAGGTCTTTTTTCTGTCTTTGACAAGAAGCAGAAACTGCATCTGTCTGTCTGCCTGGTGGCTGCTCTACGCATCCTTAATGCTCTGACATTTAAAAAGGGCATCGTGGCTAGCTGGCTCATTGCGGTTTCTCTCTCTCTCACACACACGCACACGCACACGCACACACACACACACACACACACACACACACACACACACACACACACACACACACACACACACACACACACACACACACACACACACACACACATCCACCCATTTTCAACATTTTACTATGTCATTAATATACCTTGATGGTTGTGTCCACATGATAAAAAGTCCCCCCACCCCATTCTGTGTTTCTCTGTGAAAAAATCATCAACATGGTGAAACACAACTGGATGACATCAAGTTGTGTTTCACCATGTTAATGATTTTTCTTTAAGGAGCCTTTTTCCTCATTTGTGTACACTCTCAGGAAAATGTTGAAAATGGGTGGAAATCCCCTTTAACAGTTCTACAGTACTGTTCCAAATCTAATCACTTAAACCTACCCAGGCCGCTAGGATTGTGTAATTATGTCTTTGGAGCAAAACGCACAGATGATCGCCAATCGAAATGCCACGCCGTTGATCGATGCTTCACACATACGCTTTCTGTACTGTTTTTGTTGGTGTTCTAAGCATTGTGTTTATTACAATGCTTTAATTATTGAAAAATATCTCATCTACAAGATCATAGCCCGCCACCGAGGGTGTATATGTTATATGTTCCTGTATTGATTTGTTTTTTGTCTATTGTCCTATGTATGCAGCTGTGGTCCTGTCTCCAAGACAAATTTCTCCTCCGGGAGACAAATAAACTTTAAACTTGAACTTTAACTTGATATTGAGGGGTCAGAAACCAGAGCGGAGCAGCTATTAGTGACGTGACTATACAGAGCCTCTCTGAGTCCTAACGCAATTTGGAATACATTGTTTTCAACAAGAACGAGCGCAAATAAGAGCTATTTTAGGAGCGTATGCAAAACGGCAACTGTTTTAAAAGTATTGTTCAGTCACAACTACCATCTCTGTAATGTTTATGTTATACTATTATTAAAGAAGAACTGGTTTAAAAGTCATTAAAGCTGGATTAAATACCTGAGTCCAATGCATTTCTGCATACTCCTACTGCTACTCCTACCTCCAATAGGACTAGGCTGCAGCCGCGCAGACAGTCTCGTGAGACGCCCCGTATTGTAATAGTTTGTTGAATGGGGTGCTATTGGCTCCATGCTCCTCCAGCAGTGCGAGCACCCAGGGACATAGGAGTGAACGGGAATATCGCAAATCTCCCACTATCAGGCTCTGATGACAGCATGCATGTATTTTTTTTGTGCGTGCGTGTGCAGCCTTTCATTCTATCTTAGAAGAAGCCTTCATGTCCACAGTCATTAAATACCAGCCCCCAAAAAAAGATTTCTCCAAAATTGCTGACTGCATTTTGTTGTAATCTTGTAAATAGCCTATGTGTCCTTGAATTGTATCTCCCATGTGGACCTAAATAAACGATTAAGTGTGTGTGTGTGCGTGTGCGTGTGTGTGTGTGTGTGTGTGTGCAGGAATGTGAGTTCGGCAGGGGAGGAGGCGAGGAGGAGGATGCGAGAGTGTGAGGGACTGACGGACGCTCTGCTGTACGTCATCCAGACCGCGCTGGGGAGCAGCGAGATAGACAGCAAGGTAACACACACACACACACACACACACACACACACACACACACACACACACACACACACACACACACACACACACACACACACACACACACACACACACACACACTTTTCAGCAGAGATGGGTGACATCTAGTAACTAGTAATATCATTACTTTTCTCTGTAACAAGTATAATATATACAGTTACTTTTCCACTAATATCACTAGTTACTTTTATCATGCTGCTGCTTCCAATAGTTTTGCGTTCATCTCCGTGTTCTTCATTGTAATAATTCAAGAGAGAGAGGGAGAAAGAGAAATAAATATTCTATGCGCACGAAATGGTTACGCATTTGCATAGCAATCAAATGTCAACGTTTTCGTTTTTGCCATAAGTGCATGTTTGTCTTTGAGACATGCGTACCTCCTGCACGTTTAAGTCAGAGCCTCACCCGGTTCCAAAAATATCCGTCAGGGTCTGAGACCCCTTGCTCACTCTGCTCGAATCATACTGACAGCAGCTTGGACGAACTCTAGAGCTGCTGCCTGCTGCCTGTAACTAGCGCAGCCATCAGAACACTGTTATGATCACGACTACTAACACTATACTGTGCGTGCCTGCTGACTAGTTTAGTTTTTAGCTTGGTTTAATGCCTGTGCCGGATCTAGAGGGGGGCAGGGGGGGACGGGGCCCACCCAAACGTGCATCGTGCCCACCCAATGAAAGGTAATATCAGTGGTTTTCATAATATCAGTGGTTCTTGAGGGAGTTCCAGGTGGTCCCCAGCTAAATTGGTTGGTTAACCAGATGTAACTCTTTGAGAGTGAAAAAACCAAATGGACCCTTGCGGGTCCATTTGGTTTCATTTTTACGCTCTCAAGAGTTACAAATATTCATCATGTGACTTAGCCCCAGTCTACACAACTAGAGAATGTAGAAGATTAATGGTCATTTTGATCTGTATGTTTGACTGTTTACTTTCCCAAATCCAGCCTGGAATTGTGGACAAAAGCAAAATAAATCTTTAGTTGTGGGGTCTGTTGTGCTAAAAAGTCCTCAAATGGTGGTCCGTGGCTGAAATGCCGAACCACTGCTTCATATGAAGGTGCCCAGTGCCCAGTGCCCTGCTATTTTTCCAGCCCACTCTCGTAAGGCTGGCTAAATCCGTGTCTGTTTAATGCTTGCGTTGTGGCGTCCCTCTTGAGCCAGACCTGTAGTAGAGCTGTTGTTGATCCGGTAAAACAATGCCTGCATGCATTTATTGCTCCCAAACTGTAAAGTCCCTAACGCTGTTTCAGTACCATACTAATTCCTAAAGTCTCAGTACCGTACTACCCCCTAAAGCAGAGGTTTTCAACCTTTTTGATACCAGGGCCCATTTTCCATTTATACAGCATTTGAGTCACAGACCACCATTTGAGGACATTTTAGCCAAAACTAAAGACCCCAAAACTAAAGATTTCTTTTGCTTTTATCCACAATACCAGGCTGGATTTGATAAACAAAACAGTCAAAACATACAAAATGTATACAAAATGACAATTAATCTTCTAGTTGGCTAGACTAGGGATAATTAACATGATGAATATTTTCCATTTGGTTTCATTTCTACACTCTCAAGAGTTACATCCTCTTAACCAACTTAGCTGGGAACCACCTGGAACCCTCTCAAGGACCACTGGTTGAAAACCACTGTCCTAAAGTCTTACTATCATACTACTTCCTAACTGAATGTCAAAGTTACTTTGCTACATGGCTGGGGTTTCAGGCCTGGTTGACAGACCACGGGGTCAATTATAAAATAATAATACAATAAAATGCAGTAGTTCAAAGAACCACTGGTTGTCTATGTGCGTGCATGTAGTTCCTTTTTAGTGTGTGTGTAGCGTGCGCTCTCCTGTTGAGCGAGGGCCTGTTGAGAAGCAGATCTGGAGCTTTAATCCCCAGAAAGCCTTCACAAGATCAAGGTCCAAGCCTGTTGTCTGCATGGCCGATCACTACAATGGGATTACCACCGTGTGTGTGTGTGTGTCTGTGTGTGTGTGTGTGTGGTGTGTGTGTGTGTGTGTGTGTGTGTGTGTGTGGTGTGTGTGTGTGTGTGTGTGTGTGTGTGTGTGTGTGTGTGTGTGTGTGTGTGTGTGTGTGTGTGTGTGTGCATGCATTCGTGATTGTGTGCGCGTTTAGGTAATCTAGAGCAGAGCCATCTATTAGAAGAGTTGTGACATTGAGGGGTCAAAAACTGAGCACTTGAGCTGCTGTCCATACGTGCAGCCTGAATAGGGACAAGCTGGAGTTGGACATGCATTGTTCGGCGCAAAGGAGAGCTATTTTAAGGCATTTGTGTTTTGACTGTTTTAATGTATCCTACAGTAACCGCTAAAGTCTCTGTCCTGTTTATGTTCTATACGATTACTACAAAATGATCCACAATAAAGGGACTTAAGATCGTTAAAGCTGTGTGGTTGCTCTGAGTCCAATGCATTTTTGGCTACTTCCGGTCCAACTTTGTTGTCTCCATGCTCACACAACATAACCTCTTTTCCTCACCTCTTCAATGAAAACTGCAGTATGAATCCTTTAGTATGCCTGACCAAACACCTGCACCCATCACGGTGTGTTTTACCATGTTAATGATTTTATCAGACCTCCATTTCTAGGAAACACAGAATGGGGGGGGGGGGGGGGGGGGGGGGGGGGGGGGGGGGGGGGGGACCTTTTTTTATCATGTCCACACAACATCTCTAATGTATATTATTGACATAGTGAAATGTTGAAAATAGGTGGAATTCCCCTTTGGCAGGGTTATGTCCCATACATACGAACACTGAATGAATACATATTATTTCTCTCCCCCTCTCAGACCATAGAGAACTGTGTGTGCATCCTGAGGAACCTGTCGTACCGGCTGGCTGCAGAGACCTCCCAGGGCCAGCAGGGGGGGTCAGAGGAGCTGGACGGCCTGCTGTGTGACGCCGGGGGGAAGGACGGGGCGGAGAGCTCCGGATGCTGGGGCAAGAAGAAGAAGAAGAAGAAGAGTCACGACCAGGTGGGAAGCAAAAAAATAAAATAAAATAAAATGTCGCTGTCGCCGACATCATATATATATATATATATATATATATATATATATATATATATATATATATATATATATATATATATATATATATATATATATATATATATATATATATATATATGAGAAAGCTAGATGGCTCGCCGGCGCTGCTGGCCAATGGGGAGTGACGTTGTTACGTGGCGGCCATCTTTTGAGAGGAGAGCATAACATTGTGTCTATGAGCATATACTATGGCTATAACTCACTTATTTTTCAACCGATTTTCAAACGGATTGGTTTGTTGTAAACGTCAGAGACGTCCGCATACACTGAGCCGTATCCTGATTGGTCACCCCAATTAAACGCTATAGCCAAGGGGAGGCGCTGTGGCACAAAAATGCAAAGTTAACTCTGACAGATTAGCAGAAAAGCTTGGCTCACTCCCATTAGGTTTAATAGCAACTAAATAAGTTATAGAAAATCCTCTGTTGTGAATCTGTGCAAATGAATGACATCCAAAGACAACTTGAGGTGTCCTATTTAAGGGAAAAATAATGAATTGATGATGTGTTTCAGTTTTTTAAAATACATTTGACAAAACATCACTGTTTCCAGGGCTCATTCAGAGATAAATGCACTTATATTTACTGTATATCATTTATCAATTATAGTTGTAAAGTGTGTGAGGTGTTTTCTGGGTTTTGTAGTCACACCTAAAATACCTGATGGCCAGCAAGTTAATCAATGTTTATAGATAAAAAAAAATACAACACACATTTTTCGTGTGATAAGCAGACAAGAGAATAATCAATCACACCAAAACGTGTGGTAATTGGTAAACCTGTTAAGGAGTTAAGCATCAAAAGAGTTAACATGTAAGAAACACTGTTTTCATTTCATGCTATCAATCATCATTTGGTAGAAGCTCTCCTCCTTTTTTCTGTCATTAACGTGGAACGAGGAATCTCCTCATTTGCAGTCCAGCTTCATTCAGGCACTTTTGAGAGGTTTGCGCTCTTTGCCAAGTCTCCACGTCTCTCTCTCTCTCTCTCTCTCTCTTTGTGTGTGTGTGTGTGTGTGTGTGTGTGTGTGTGTGTGTGTGTGTGTGTGTGTGTGTGTGTGTGTGTGTGTGTGTGTGTGTGTGTGTGTGTGTGTGTGTGTGTGTGTGTGTGTGTGTGTGTGGTGTGTGTGTGTGTGTGTGTGCGCGCGCGCAGTGAACATCACATGAATATTTACACGTGTGCCGCGTGAACGTGCTGCACAAACCAATATGTCTCATTAGCGAAGCGTGACTCCCTCTCCCTCCCGCCGTGTCATTTGTCAATGACAACATGTCTTCTCACTGGGGTGTAGTGTCAAGGGTCCAAGAGACAGTATCAAGACAGTAGCAATGTAGAAATACACTGTGCTCTGTTGGAAGTAAAAGTTTCATGCCTTGATAGTCAACTAATCAAAATAGATCAAGGGCGCCCCTGAAAAAAAAAACTTCTCAGGTGGGTGGCGGCAGTCAATTACAGATAATTCTACGGGTACTTTAGCCTATTCGTCACAGGCAGAATAGGCTAAAGTATCAATAGACCTTGCATATACCTTGCAATAGACCTGCCCTCTCCCCACTGACCAACCATGGGTTGGACCCTCTACACCTGAGCCCATTCTTTCCAATGTCAATATCATGGACATTCTACATTAAATACTGGTTCATGTTTGGAACCAGACCTTCAAAATCTCGTCCAAATTCACAAGATCCACCGTATGAGCTGAAAGATTGTGTGTGACATTTCTTTCTTTTTAAAAGGATACTTTTATTTCATTCATAAATAGAAAATATTTCACTCAATAGGGACTACTCCTGTCGCAGGTTGATGACCACTGTGTGGTTTATTCCTATGGAATATGTGCAATGCACATGCTAATAAACATATTTATAATATTGCTTTGGTGCTCATATTACAATTACAAAATATAATAAGTTGTTGTAGGTTAATATAAGTTGTTTTTGTTAGCATATGCATTCCATATATTCCATAGGGTTAAACGACACATGCTCCTGTGACATCAAACTGCGACAGGATGTTGAGTGAAAGATTCTATATTTATGGAAGAACTAAGACACTGGCGGTATCTTTTTTTTGTTTATTTTAGGTATATATAGCAAGTATAATGTTTTAGCCATATTTGTCTTATTAGCCAGTGATCCTTTTAAACAATATGCTGTCGTATATGAACACTTGGTGCAGAGGTTTGTCTATCACATGTAATGTTTAGCTGTGATTGGATCACAACAGTATGGGGAGGTGCTTAGTGCAAGGTCTATCGTAAAAGTACTCATTGTGCGGAAAGTCCCAGAATTTCAACTTTTCCAAATGTTGACAAATATATTTTGGAAAACAGCAGTTCCACAAGCCATAATAATAGACGGAATTCTGATAATTACTGATATTTGGGCAGGCACTTGCCAATGCACTCACGGCCCAAACAGGTGTGAGAAGGATGCTGGGATAATTTAATTGCTCGTTAGCTCCACATTTTGGACATTTTTCCCCTCGTCAAGCAGCAGTGGAGTAAAATCCTCCATTCAGGGGGAGTGTGAGGCAAGGGGAAGCGCATGAGGAAGAAAGGCAAAGAAAAACGAGTACTACCAAATGAAAGGGGAGATTTTTTTCTTCTTGTTTTTGACGAGCCCCGGAGGCTTTTGACTGTCTGTTCATATGAACACTCCAACGGCTCTGTGTGCAACCAGGCAGAACCAAAGCAGACCACGCGAGGAGTCTTAAAAACCCCAACCTCGGGATCAGCATGGAGCGGGCCAATTCATACCCCCTCCATAATCATAACCCATTTATTCCTCTCTCCCTCTCTTTTTCTCTCTCTCTTTCGCTCTCTCTCTCGTTCACTCGTCATTCCACTTCAGTGCAGCTGTGGGTGATTATCGTGAACAAAAAGGACAGTCACAGAAACAAACCAAAAAAATGAGAAAAATTATTTGAATTTGCTTTTTTTTCGAGGGCCGGGCACCGCCCAACAACAGAGCCTTGCAGTCCCACTACTACAATCTTCCATGACAGGCCTGGAAGAGAATTGCGCGTTCTTTTTTCTTCCATAGTATTTATTCAAAGGCCTTTTAAACCCCCGGACAAAGCCAACTCTTGCTGTGACAAATCATGGCATTAAACACAACGTTTTGGGGAGGTCACGTAATTAGAAGGAAGAATAGAAGGGCAGCAGAATAGCAACAGTGCTATTTCTCACGTAGAGACCATTTGCCTCTGTCAGAACTGCCCCAATTCCCTGATATAGACACTGCATGTTGGCCCCGTTCACTCTCCTTCTGGTCGTGCGCCTTTGTTTTCATTTCTTCCTAAGAACAACTACAACTACAATGACGACGACTACTACTACTACTAGTAGCCTACTCTGCATGTACTGGTAGTCAGTGTTGAGCAATACTTAGGAGAATAATCATATCAAGAGTAATATGTAACAGATTACATATTACTGTTTTACTGGTATTACTTTTGGCCCCATCCCCGACTGCTGGTAGTTAGTTGTCAACAGGCAGGTTATGCTGCAGAGTTTAGAAGAATCTATAATCTGTGTGTGTGTGTGTGTGTGTGTGTGTGTGTGTGTGTGTGTGTGTGTGTGTGTGTGTGTGTGTGTGTGTGTGTGTGTGTGTGTGTGTGTGTGTGTGTGTGTGTGTGTGTGTGTGTGTGTGTGTGTGTGTGTGGTATATTCAATTCTCTTTCATCTGTGTCTACTAATAGCCATGTTGAGAGGGCACAACTTACATCTAATGTTCATCGTTTGATCTAGATTTCAAAGTGCAAATCTTTATCATACTGTAGCTTGTCTGTTTTTTCAGACCCAAATGACAGTGTTTAAGTCTTTATTTGTTTATTTATTTTTAAACCCCCGGACATGATCTGCTCCAGACATCAGCTATTATTATGCACAATGAACCATCCGATTTGATATATTGTTGATGTCTCTCATTGGATTCATAAATCTAACTTTGCTAAATTATTTTCTCCACCATAATAATATCACTTTGTGTATGTTGATTGATCTCCTTTACAAATAGATCAGCAGTCGGTAGAGTGCCAACTCGCACATTGCGCACAAGTAGGCCATGGCCTACTTGCACTTGAGTGGAGCGTGTGACCCAAAACCCAAACCCCACCTAGCTTAAAGCAACTGTGTTGAAGACGTGGACTTCTATCTCTTATAGGTACAAATTATAGATTATAGATACTTATGTAAGATATCTCTAAAAGAGACACTTACAGAGATCTTTTAATTACGTCTCCATTACGTCACCACCCACCTATATATAGCTACAGCTACAGTATATATTTTATATACAACAACGTAGCTATATTTTTGGGGCCTTCCCCCTATATTTTTCTACGTCACCTATACGTCATCACCTACTGTATATACAGGTATAGCTACAGCTACATCTACAGCTATATCTTTTATATACAACATACCTATTTTTGGGGTCTTCCCCTCAATCTCGCTTCTACTTTGATGATGTAGCTCTTTCCCTGCAGACAGACACTTGCTTTGCTCTACAGGCGGTCCAGAACTTTATTTTGTTGGGTATGGTGGTATTTTAGCCAATCACAGATTTTGTACATTCTAAAGTTGCCTATACTACCTTTAATACCCATTACTTCACCATTCAAGTGATGAGTTTCACACAAAAGTAGCAAAAATATAGAAAAAAATAATGAAAGAAAAGTAAGCGTTTTGGTTTCCACCTGACTGCAATAATGATATTCACACGCTCAGTGAACTTTTCACAAACCAGTGGACTCATCATAACGCATTTAGCCTATACATGAATGATGATTATGATCAGTTAACTGCAGTGGCGGAATTTAAAACAGATTAACATTTCTCCCAGGAAGCAGACGGTGAATACCTCAGCCAGTCACCTTATAGTCCTGATTTATATAGAGAAGTTTGGATGAGCATCTGGAAGTGTGACGGTGCGTTTGTTACACGTGGTTGCAGTCAGAACTTTTCTATTGCATCTAATCAGTAGAGTTTCTAAGCAATTTGGAGCCCCCGGCAAGATTTTTCCTGGGGCTCCAAATGGACCATTACGGGTCCATTTAGTTTCAGTAAATTTCATTAGTAAGAGGGTTCAATGAATTTCATTGGTTCCATGATTAGCCAGCATTGCAACATAAAACATCAATGCATATACACTGCTGTGTTTGTAATGAAAATGGCGACCCCCACTGGTTAAATAAAGGACTATACAAACAGGTATTGTTTTATATATATAAAAATATGAACTATTTTTAAACTAAAGAACATATACATGTTTTAAATGTTCAATTCTAGTTATAGGGGGCAAGTATAATGTATTTATCCATATGAGGCTTATTAGCCTGGGATCCTTTTAAAGAATGTCTGGTGGTCGCGGCAGTGGCTCAGCCAGCAGGGGTAGAGTCACCGGATGGCTGCAAGGTTGCCGGTTCGATCCCAGGCCCCCGCAGAGTTGGTGTCGAAGTGTCCTTGACAAGACACTGAACCCCTAATTGCTCCTGATGTGCTAGTAGTAGGTACCTTGCATGTATTCCACTGCCATCAGAGTGTGTGTGAATGTGATGCACAAGCTACAGGTATGTAAATTACCTTGGATAAAGGCGCTATGTAAATGCACCATTTACCATGTTAATGGGGCAACGGGGGGGAAGTGTTTCATCTTGTCCACACAACATAGGTGCATTAATGACACAGTAAAATGTTGAAAATGGGTGGGATTCTCCAAACAGCTCGCCTGTAAGCGATCAAAAGTCAAAACAAGGCACGCTTCTTCTTTTCTTTTTGCCACCCCAGTGGGACGGAGTGGGACCCTTCCCGGACTCGGCGGAGCCCCCTAAAGGCATCCAGATGCTGTGGCACCCCACTATCGTCAAGCCCTATCTCACCCTGCTGTCAGAGTGCTCCAACCCAGACACCCTGGAGGGGGCGGCCGGAGCGCTGCAGAACCTGGCTGCAGGCAGCTGGAAGGTGGGTCGAATCCAACAAACCCTACAGACCATAGACCTGCGCAGTGACGTCACCGCCCCGGTTCCAGAAGTGTTTTCCCCATTCATTTTTCTCATAGACTTTTCGAAAATAATTTATATTAAGACGAATTCGCCGCAGAAAAGGCCAACTCGGATCGTGACAAATCATGATGACACACACAATATCATCATATAATATATAATTAGCAAGAAGTAGAAAACGGCAGGATACAACACTTTTTGTTTCATTTTTCATCTTAGAAATGATTTGATTGTCCCAAAAGATTGTGTGTTGTCATGATTTGTCACAACCCGAGTTGGCTTTGTCCGTGTTGTAATCATCTTCATATAAATTATTTTCGAAAAGTCTATGAGAAAAAATGAATGGGGAGCACACTTCTGGAACCGGGGCGGTTCTGTGACGTCACTGTGCAGATCTATTGGCGGTACTTGTAAAAAAGAAAAAGTTGGGAAACATCTTGCATATTTAGTTGCTTACTGTATATTCTAAAGCAAACCAGGGCCCACTATTTATTCTGCATTTTAGCCACCATTTGATGTTGAGTCTCTCTAAAAAAACAAAGGATTTTCACTTTTTTTGTCCACAATTAGGAAAGAGAACTGGCAAAACATTGTTCACAATATCAATTATTATAATTTTTCTAATTTGTGTAATTCAGCTGTTTTGTCCGACATCCAGCCTGGAATTGTGGAAGAAAGCAAAGGAAATCTTTAGTTTTGTGATCTGTGGAGCTAAAATTCTGAATAAATAGTGGGCCCTGGTATCAGTGGCGTTTCTGAGCAATTTGGAACCCCTAGTCAAGATTTTCCCTGGAGCCCACCTTACCAAATGTAAAATCTCAGTAAAATCTCCTGTAAAATGCTGCCCTCAAGGGATAAAATTATGAACTATTTTTAAACTAAAGAACATATATTTGTTTTAAATGTTCAATTCTAGTTATAGACTATATAGGATAAGTGTAATGTATTTATCCATATTAGTCTTATTAGCCTGGGATCCTTTTAAAGCATGTCTGGTGGTCGCCCCTCCCCCCATGGCACCCTAGGCGACTGCCTACTCTGCCTAATGGCAAAAACGCCCCTGCCCGGTATGAAAAAGGTTGAAAACACCTGCCTCCCATCCTCCCTGCTCCCTCTAGTGGTCGGTGTACATCCGCGCAGCAGTGCGTAAGGAGAAAGGTCTGCCCATCCTGGTGGAGCTGCTGAGGATCGACAACGACCGCGTGGTGTGTGCCGTGGCCACCGCCCTGAGGAACATGGCCCTGGACGTCAGGAACAAGGAGCTCATTGGTACGCTCTTCTTTCAGTTCAACACCACCACAAATACATTCCGGACAAACCTGGAGTTTAGGCAGGGGCGGATTGGCCATCTGGAGTACAGGGAGTTTTCCCGGTGACCTGCGCCACCTAGTGGCCTGGACAAGATCCAAAACGCACGAGTGGCACTTCCAAAATGCACTAGAATGCGCTAGATGCTCGCCTGGAACATACAGATCAAAATGACCATTAACCTTCTACATTCTCTAGTTGTGTAGACTAAGTTGGGCTAATTCACATGATGAATATTTTAACTCTTGAGGGTGTAAAATCATTTTTACACTCTCAAAGAGTTACATCTGGTTAACAGCTGCCCCCCCCCCCCCCCCCCCCCCCCCCCCAGGGTGGCCTGCCAAAGGCAAAATTGTCCCGGTGGGAAAATATGTGCCAATCCGCCCTGAGTTTAGGAGTTGAGGTTCGTTCGCCTTGACACCCAGGCTTTCATTTTTGTCCGTGTTGTGCAAAAAAGGAAAGCCTGAACTTGTTACCCACAGTGGCCTAGAGGGTGGAGTCAACCTTTCAGTTCATCTGCCGTCCAAAAATGGACAGCACCTCGCCCCCCCCAGGCCAAAATCATTTCAGGTTAGGCCGCCAGGCTAGGGTTAGGTTGTTTCTGTTCCAAAGATAATAATACATATTACTATAAAATATGTATATATTAAATCTATATAAAATATTTATATATATAAACATTCATTTATATATAAACACAGGAAACTATGTTTTTCTGTCCATATTACTACACCCAGAATTTGTAGTGTCTGTGGATTCATTTACTTTAACTGCGTGGCCCCAGTGACCTGCACAAAATGAACCGGAACTACTTCATATTCACCAAAATCAGAGCAGAACAGAGTCCACGGGACTCTGTAAATCAATTAATACTGTTGACACCGCAATATTAATGGACAGTATCTCAATACACAATAACTTCCAAAAATCTGAACTATCCCTTTAAGTACCACAATGTCTTCACCAGTATGGTGGAGAGTATGTTTTACCCCCTGTCCGTCCGTCCATCCGTCCGTCCGTCCGTCCTCCGTCCGTCCGTCCGTCCGTCCGTCCGTCCGTCCGTCCACCGTCCGTCCGTGCACGGTCCAGGCCACACCCGATTGGCCGGTTTAGGTGATGTCATCATATTACCCCGCTCCGCTCACATACCAGGAGGCCACAACCTGATCTGGCCCAGGTCAGGGTTGACGTTACATCAGCTGCTACGTCACCCCCTTCCCCATCTTAAGGCCCTGCTCATGCTAGCACCCTTCGTTGGTTCGAAGTACCTTCTTCAGTTCCCATTAAGCAGGCATAATGATAAATAGCACCCTTTTCACATTGGCCTATTATAGTGCCACCAGGAGGCCACAACCTGGTCTGGCCTGGTAGAGACCTGTGCCACCAGGGACACTGATCTAGTTCAGTAAAAGTACTTAGTTATTGTCCACCACCACACTGTGTGTTCCTGTACAAAGGATGTCACACAGAGGATAGTGACCATCACAAAACTGGTGTGCAGCTCAGCAGTAGTTTAAATATAAGTATTGATATATTTGCAATACGCCACTGTCTCACCAGGCCTGTCCCCATAGCAACGCACTGTCTGCCTGCCTGCCTCTCTCTGTCTGTGCACAGTCTGAGGTTTGTGTGGCTCAGAGCAAATTCAATAAACGTGACGCGTGTGCATGAGCACGCACCTGCATGTACGTGTGTGTGTGTGTGTGTGATGCACACCACATGGCAGACATTCAGAAACAAAGAGCCTCGTGCCCTCGATTGATTCTTCTCCCCGTATGAAGAAATTGTGTCAGGATGTGAAAATAATGATAGATGAGCCGACGTCATTGTGTCCTTAAAATGCCAGGGTGAGGCTGTTTGAGAGCGTTTTTCTTTTTCTTCTGGAGGAGCCTTAACGCTTAATGTGCCAGTATGTTTTACTTATTTTAGTAGTTAGTTTTTCGCCAGTATCTTTCCAACGTTGAAGTCTTATTTCAAAGTGAACAAGTTTCCGTTTCCGGAGGGACATTTTAGCGCACAGGATGTTGCCGATATGATGTTTACTCCTGAGTAAGATGGCAGCCTCCATAGAGTCACTGGGTGACTGCTCTGAGCAATTTAATATACTCTGTTTTGACCAAAATGCTGATGATTGAAAGAAATTGATAGAATGGACGTCACGACCCTGTGTTACTGTCAATAGCAGCTAGCAAGACGAGGCTAGCGATGCTAACAGCCTTTAGCATTAGGACCGTATCAAACAATCGGACTATTAAGCTAACGTTGCCCTAGATCTAAGGCAATGGTGGGGTGACCTTTACCTTTAATTGATAGTCTGTTTCTAGCATGTGCTTGTTTTGTATTTGTTTTTTTTTTAATAATACAGCAGCAGTAACAACTGGTTTCTTTATAGTCAATTGATTCCAGGGGAAACGGTTGAGAATTTCCAAACGCAAATAAAAAGCTTAAGCTGCAGGCCCATAGCGCCCTCTACTGACAGACTTGGTGCTCCCCATGTAGGGAATACTGTCCGAAAACATCACTATTATAGTGCACTAAGTCTGGAGCTCCATATGGGGATTATAGAGCGGAGCAGTCCTGTCCCCTCGTGACATCGCCCCATTCCAGAAATGGATTCCCCATTCATTTTTCTCATAGACCTTGCGAAAAATAATTCATAGAAAGACGATTACACTACATACAAAGCCAACTCACACAATCCTTTGGGACAATCAAATATTTTTAAAAAAGAAAACAAACAAAACAAAAAGTGTTGTATCCCGCCGTTTTCTACTTCTTGCTAATTAGATATTGTATGATAATATTGTGTGTGTTGTCATGATTTGACACGATCCGGGTTGTCTTTGTCCGCGGCGTAATCGTCTTTATATAGATCATTTTCTAAAAGTCTATGAGTAAAATGAATGAGGATTCCACTTCTGGAACAGGGGCGACGTCATGAAAGGGCTGGGACTGCTCAGCCCTACAGGGAGTAGGGAACGACCCTATGCATTCAAACACAGCCTAGGTCTGCACGTCTCACTGCAAATAACTCTGAACTAAGCAAGTCTTGTAACCTTAAATCTAGACTTAAAATATGATTGCTCTTGTTTTACGAAGGATATACTAACCAAGAGAAAATTGTATAAGATTATCAAACTTGTTTTTTAGAACATATTTCTTATTACAAGAATTCTTACCAAGTACAATTCACTTACCCCATGGACAGATTATGTTGCTTGTTCCTAGTAGTTTTACACTCATATATATATATATTTTTTAATTTTCTTATTTTTAGCATTTTTTTTGCAGTGCTCTGTAAAAAACTGGACTCATCCCTCTCCCCTCTCTCCCATCACTCCCCCACCCATCCCCCCTCTCCTATCTACCTTCTGCAGGTAAGTACGCCATGAGGGACCTGGTGCACCGGCTGCCCGGCGGCAGCAACAACAACAACAGCAGCGGCGGAGGGGGAGGAGGGGGCGGGGCCAACAACAACGGCGTGGGCCTGGCGGCGGGAGGGAAGACCATGTCGGACGACACCATCACGGCCATCTGCTGCGCGCTGCACGAGGTCATCACCAAGAACATGGAGAACACCAAGGCCCTGAGGGACGCCGGCGGCATCGAGAAGCTCATCAGCATCGCCCGCAGCAAGGGAGACAAGTACGTACCCCTCTGATGAGCGTATTGTCCCGAATATACGACGACATTTTAAAGAGGGGGTGCCGTGATTTTTGTATTTTTTCCAATTTTGTACATGTTTAAGAGGTGACAGTATGTAAATAGACCCCTTGGCTGTGTTTTTATGTGCAATGATGTCTTCCCTTTGTATTTAGGGTTTCTTCCTGGGGGCTGAACCTTTCCAGTCAAACATGCCAATGGAAAAAACTTCAGTATAGTGACATCATGTGCTCAGCCCCTCCCCTAACCCCTCCCCCTTTATCATGCAACTAAAGCTGTGGGTGTGGCTTCAGTTCAGGGGGATCTCCACCCATCACCACCCACCAGGCAAACCAGGCATACTTAATGAACTGGTAGGGTGGAATCATAAAAATGGCAGTTTAACAAACACTGTACACTTTTTGGGGAAAAATCTTACTTTTCATATAACATTAATACCTGATGATCATGTTTTAGGGTAGAAAAAAATCATGGCTCTCCATCTTTAATTTTATAAAGCAGTCTCAGAAATGCCCCTAACCTACAATTGCTTTAGCCTATTAGATGGCAGCATTCCCCCTAATACCGTTGTTATGACACGATGGAGAACAGTGCCATCATCGATTGACTGCAGGGGTTTATACAATTTCACTGTCTATGGGCATTTGTCACTATTTCGAGTGCTACTAACTAGCTACAGTTGTGTCACCACGAAACCAACAGCATTTCATCATTGAAAACAGAAAACTTTTAGAAGACCTTTAGCTTTATGCATGCTGTGTGTCTGACTGTTGTAACTTCAACAACAACTGTTGTTATTATTGATGCTTGTTCTTGCCTAATAAAAGTCCTGTAACTGAAAATGGTATGGATGCGCCCCCCATACCATTTTCTCCTGCCTCCCCAATTGGGAAATGTTACATGAACCAAGCCATAATTGTGAAAACAAAGTTGAACGGTAATACACCAGTAATAATTCAAGCTTGAAAGCGATAGAGAGGAGTAAGGAAATAGTCCGCGGCTCTATCAATTTCCCTTTAATTTGGAACCAAAGTTGAAATTCAAATAACAAAGAGAAACACGGCTTATCTTTGGTATGTTTGGTGCATTGAAATGGAGAATTGTCAGCCTTTTATTTTTATTTTCTTCTGACAACCAAGAAAAAAAAGAATATGAAAAGGTTATCGGCAGGAAAATGGAATAACCGCCAGAAGTTATTAGACAATTTAAAAACAAAAAACAAAGCAATGTGCTGTAGGGGCTGACTCTAAGGAGAAATTATGGACCCTGGAGATTATGGAAGCAATTAGTATTCAGTCAGTCAGTCGATAACCCATCAGACCTACCATTTGATTGGTGTCTGTGTGTGTGTCAGTCAGTCAGTCAGTCAGTCAGTCAGTCAGTCAGTCAGTCAGTCAGTCAGTCAGTCAGTCAGTCAGTCAGTCAGTCAGTCACGTGACCAGTTCCAAATTATTCATTTGAGGGACAGAAGCATTGCATGTGTGGGACAAGTGAGAAACACACACACACACACACACACACACACGTCACACTGCTTACCTCTCGTCTATGTTTTTTCATGTTGCGAGAAATGCTGCAAAACGTCACAAATTACATCCGAACATTGTGTGGCAGAAGATCCACCAAATCCTAAGTTATGGTGCATATCGTACTTGTCTTTTTTTCCCTCCAAAAATCATCCTTTCAACAGCTTTAAACAGACAAAAATTATATACACAGCATTGAGCTCCGTAATGATGCATACTTTAGAAACAAAGGTTTAGCAGAATTGAGGGGCGGGCTTTCCTTGGTTACTAGGCCTACTAGTTGTAGCCGGGGTAAAGAAAAAACGCTCCTTCCCAGGTTCCTCGCGTTCCTCACACCAGGTTGTGTTGATAATGGCAATAAACTCAGCAAAACTCAGGAAAAAACTGAACCCAATGCGTTCCTCTCTGGTTCCAGACACACGCCGAAGGTGGTGAAGGCAGCGTCTCAAGTCCTCAATAGCATGTGGCAGTACAGAGACCTGCGCAGCCTCTACAAAAAGGTATGCAGACAGTGTATCGCATTATAATGAAAGTAGACATTGATACCATAGATATATATAAGAAAGCTAGATGTCTTGCCCGCGCTGCTGGCCAATCGGGAGTGACGTCTTTACGTGGCGCCCATCTTGTCAGAGTATAGCATAACATTGTGTCTATGAGCATATACTTTTTAAATGACGATAACTCGCTTATTTTTCAACCGATTTTCAAACGGATTGGTTTGTTGTAAACGTCAGAGACGTCGGCATAATATGTATGTTTTTTTTTAGAAAAAAAGCAAAAATCATAGCCATGTTGATAATGTTCATAATATTGCAATCCATTTGTAATCCCTCTCCTCTCCTCTCCTCTCCTCTCCTCTCCTCTCCTCTCCTCTCCTCTCCTCTCCTCTCCTCTCCTCTCCTCTCCTCTCCTCTCCTCTCCTCCCTCCTCTCTCCTCTCCTCTCCTCTCCTCTCCTCTCCTCTCCTCTCCTCTCCTAGGATGGTTATTCCCAGTACCACTTTGTGGGCTCCTCGTCGACGATAGAGCGAGACCGACAGCGTCCTTACTCCTCGTCCAGAACGCCCTCCATTTCTCCCGTGAGAACCTCCCCCAACAATCGATCAGGTGAGAGTGTATGTTTCCCTCTGTACATTTGCACCGGAGCATCCGGTGCAAAGGTTTTTATAGTAATAGTAACACATAGTTTTTATAGTAATAGTAACACTTCACCTTCTAATGACGAGTTACACAAGTAGGTTTTTACTACACAATACTTAACCTCTTCAATACATGTGGAAAGCGCTGAGTCGTCATGTCACTCTCCAACGTGAAAGTTGCTGATTTCGCAATCCATGCAGTGTTGATTTTGCTCACAACATTTTAGTTTTAGTCACAGCCTTTTGTAGTTTTCATTCCTTTTTTAAGTTCTATTTCAGTCTCCTGGAATGTTTTCAATAGGTACGTGACTAAATATCATAAGATTTTAGCCGACTAAAATTTGGCGGTTGTCGTAATGGCTGATTTTACACTTGCTGAAAATGGCAGATCTACAAGCTCACAGCATGCAGTGCTACAATGCGTTGTGAGCTTGTAGATTGACTATTTTCAAGTGTAAGATGACTTAAGCTTTCTCCTCGCTTTGCGATTCTCGTCTGTCAGCACTGAGTGGCATGGTGGAATCTCTGCGATAATGCATGCGTTTCAGGCGCCCTGTCTGTAAAGCCCTTTATACTGGATCTCTAGTCCCTTCCTAACACTCTAGTGGCCTTTTTCATTGTTAATGAAGTGGTCAATATGTTTCTAGTCTTGATGTACAGTTCAAGTTCAAGTTCAAGTTCAGTTTTATTTGTCTCCCGAGGGAGAAATTTGTCTTGGAGACAGGACCACAGCTGCAAACATATACATACAATAGACAAAAAAAACAAACCAGCAGATAACTCAAGAACACATAACATATACACCCTAAGTGCTTACCCCTATGTAAGGGAAATGACTACCTATTTAACAGTTTTATAGAAAGAGGTACAAATGAATGTTTAAAACGGTTGTGTCTGCACTGTGGTGTCCTATACCTTTCTACCTGATCTCATTAGTTCATATTCTGAGTAAAGAACATGTGAGGGGTCAGAGGTTACATTCTTAGCTTGCCTTATTACCGTCAGCTCAAAAATGGCTTGGAGGGTCAGTGGGGGAGAAGATAGGCCCATGATCTTCCCACCGTTTTTATACAATTCTTTCTATTTGAGCTTTGTATTTCACAGTCAGATTTCCATACCAACTCGAGATACCATTTCTCAGTATAGATTCTATGCTAGCCCTATAGAAAATTAGCATAATGTTCACACTAACACCAAAACAGCCTCAATCTGCGAAGAAAGTGTAACCTCTGGTGTATTTTCGAACAGCATGATTCAACATGTGTGTGCCAGCTCATATCTTGATCAATTAGTACTCCCAGATACTTATAGGAGTAGACCTGTTTGATGTTAACATCATGCACCTTGATCATAGTCTGGTCTCCCACAGACCTTGGATCAACATGATCTCCTCTGTTTTGTCAGTGTTGATCATTACATGATTTTGATCACACCATTCCACAAATCTATCCACTCCAGATGTATGGCTAAGGATGTTAGATTTGCTCGTGAGTAAACTGAGTAGAAACGGTGTCATCCGAAAACTTGATCACATATTCTACAGTAGTTTCCGCCAGTGAAAATAGGTAGTCGCCGAACATTTTTCGTCACAGTACTACTTACCTAACCTGACTCTGCCAGATTGCGGTAGTAGTACAGTAGTTCACAAGTTCCCTCCTCCTACCTTGATCTGGGAACTCTCCAACAGAAACTATGTGGGACAACAGCAGAACAAAAATATGATATATCCAAAATAATTTGGAATTGTAGTGTTGTTAGGTTGTTGTTTACATTAGAGCAGTGGCATTGCTTCAATATGTCATCAGTCTGACGTTGATCCCGCCTCTGGCAGCCGCGTACGGAGCCATATAGCTCCGTACAGATTTTGATCGGAGAGCATTGGGTCTGCCCCTGTGCTTCCAGATGGGAGCAGTAGAAGGAACGCACTGCTGCCCCCAGATGGCGGAGTCAGGTTACTACTTACCTGAGTGCGGTCCTGTGAATTGGATGCAATTCAATTCAAATGGCTTTATTGGCATGAGAAAACATATGTTTACATTGCCAAAGCAAGAACATAACAGCAAGAAATGCAATATGACAAGAAAACACAATATAACAATTAGATCATCGACATAGGGTGTAAGAGTACAATACATGTTATTCTTCAGGGTGGTTGTGTTCCATTTGATATCCTTCTTTTATCGCAGCACACCACAAATCTTGCTGCTGTGTTTTGTTTGCACATCGTAGTACTTCGCCCAGCAGATATGGAAGTTTTTCGCTGTTTGTCATGTTCTCGAAGTCTCTGTGGATGGTTGTAATCTGTGAGAATTATGTGTCTCTAATGTCTTGGTAAAAAGGACAGATGGTTAGGAAGTGTAGCTCGGTTTCCACTTCGCTTTGTGTGCAGTGGGTGCATAGTCTGTCTTCCATAGGGATACATGTCTGCCTATGGCGGCCTTTCTCAATTGCGAGGCTGTGTTCACTCAGTCTGTAGCTAGTTAAGATTTTTCTTTGTTTTGGGTCAGTCACATAGCTCAGATATTCTGCCGTTCTGTATTCTCTGTTTAGGGCCAGGTAGCATTCTAGTTTACTCTGCTTTTGTGTTGCTTCTTTCCAATGTGTCAGATAGTTTTCCTTTTGCTGCTTTATAATTTGGTTTCGTCCGATAGGTTTTCCATTTTGTGAGGATGCACAAGTGCTTGTGTCGTGCACGCACCTGGGACTCACCAGACCTAAATTCTGTTTTTAAATGGTTCTGGTCAGACTAAGTAAATGTGGTTTAAGTTGACATTCTCCTCCGAGATTACTGGAGTCTCTAAGGACTCAATCTGCACATAATATCGTTGCAACACTCTTTTAAACGATCATTAACCAATAGAGAAGCGCCGTAGGGCTGATGGGCCTCGGTTCAGGGGGGGGTTATTGAACTGAAGGATTTAGGAAAGCCGGCCCCATCACAGCACTGCATTGATGACCAAATGAACCGCTGCAAGTTGGATAATGATACAGAGAGAGAGAGAGAGAGAGAGAGAGAGAGAGAGAGAGAGAGAGAGAGAGAGAGAGAGAGAGAGAGAGAGAGAGAGAGAGAGAGAGAGAGAGAGAAAAGCCACCGAGAGTGACTGATCCCTTTGTACAAACAAACAGGCACACTGGCAGAGGACTGTGTGTGTGTGTGTGGGGGGGGGGGGGGTGCGTGCGTGTGCGTGCGCGTGCGCGTGCGCAAACGCCATGATAGAATTGCAGAGCTCATAGCAAATGTTTGTACATTCTCTGTGAGAATGTACAAACATCCCTGTGTCATTTCATCCATAGTTCAACTCAAATGACAATGACATATTTATTTCGGGGACAAGCTTTGAGAAGCACTGGTTTGCAACAACATCTTAGCACTTTTTTACTAAAAAAGAGCACCTACACAATAGCACAAAGATCAGAACTGCAGTCCTGCCATGTTCATGACATTGCCCGTGGCCCAACAGTAGTATTTTCCCATTCATATTCCTCATAGATTTTTCAAATCAACACGATTGTGCCGCAGACAAACGCTAAATTGGGTCGTGACAAATCATGACATGACAGACAATATTATCATACTGTATAATATTTAGTTGTTAAGAAGAAGCAAAAAACGGCTTTTTTATTTCATTTTTCTTCTTACAAGCAGTTTGATTGTCCCAAAACAGTGTGTGTGTGATGTCATGATTTGTCACGGCCCGAGTGTGTGTGCGTGTATGTGTAGGTCCGGTGCGCATGTCTGCCTTTATGTTAATCGATTTGGAAAAGTCTATGAGGGAAATGAATGGGGGAATTTCATTTTTGGGCCACGGGGGCGACGTCATGAAAGGGGCAGGACTGCGCAGCTCTATAGTGACCTTACAGAAACAAAAAAATAAGCCCGAAGCTGCTTATACAGTAGCAGACATGGCAACGCTGACTGTAAGCCAGTGACGACGCAGATGCAACGCTAATACAATATTTACTCTGTCTCAGATGGATGCTGGTCAACCGAGGGTGAGGGAGCGCATGGGTGCACGTGTGCGTGTGTATGCGTGCGTGTGTGTGTGTGCGTGTTAAAGAGAGAGCAAGAGAAAGTAATGTGACTAGTCATTTAATTACACAGACGACTCCTCCAGTTGAATCTCGCAATTAATTTTACATTGATGATTAAGCTAATGACGGGTTGTGTGTGCGTGTGTGTGTGCGTGCGTGCGTGCGTGCGTGCGTGCGTGCGTGTGTGTGTGTGTGTGTGTGCAGTGAGTGCTCCAGCCTCCCCCCGGGAAATGATGGCGCTGAAGGAGAGGAAAGCGGACTATGAGTCGACGGGCAATGCTAGTTACCATGGCAACAAGGGCGAGCACACTTCCAGGAAGGATGCCATGGCGGGTAGGAAACGCACACACACACACACACACACACACACACACACACACACACACACACACACACACACACACACACACACACACAGTAGTCATTACACCAAACACTTTGATACTACACCGCCACAGGGGGCCTTAATGTAAACGTGGCACCTCTTCTCACCTTTTAACTGAACGCATCCCTTGGGGTCTTTATGTGTGTAATACGTGGGTTTGTAGTCCAACAGAATGGTGGGAATTGTAGTCCAGACTGCATAATGCAACAACCTCGATATTTCTATGCATCTAGCTGTGATTCTGAAACGTTAATATTAAGTAGGGTAAGTGATTTGAAATTCATGGTGTAGTACCAGCCTGGTGCCAAGAGTAGCTACACTATGTGAGCCTGCTGCTCGATCTTGATTGGAGGAGAATTCGCCACCACCTGGGGAACTTTTATTAGCTCCTCTGCTAACGTGGGGGAGGGTGAAACTCCATATATGGTTTCCACACCTTATAATAGAGCATTTTAACAGAAAAAAATATGTTTTTGGGTGATACCTGACAAAAGTGAAATCACTTCCCCTACCTTTAAGTAGAACCCTTTCGACATGCATTAGTCTTAGGCAGTGGTTTTCAACCAGTGGTTGAAAACCCCTGGTTCCAGGTGGTCCCCAAGCTAAATGAAAGTTGGTTAACCGGATGTAACTCTTGGAGAGCGTAAAAATGAAACCATATGGACTCTTCCGGGTCCATTTGGTTTCATTTTTACCCTCTCAAGAGTTAAGATATTCATCATTAAATTATCCCAAATCTACAAGTCTCTACCTAGAGATTTAGGTTTGCCTGTTATGTTTCCAAAATCCGTCCTGGAATTGTAGATAAAAACAGAAGAAATCTTTGGGTTTGGGACCCCCAATTTATACTGTAAATCCACCCCATCCTCCCCCATGCAGGTCAGATCTCCGGAGGGTCATCAACATTACACAGAGGAGCGTATGTTTCCCCTACTGACGACCTCAAGTATAACCAGGTATGAGAATGCTTTTTGGTTTTATAATACCGTAGAATACCATATAACAGCTCTCAAACTACCGCCCACTACCAAGTAACAGCCCACATACCCACACCATTTTGCTTAATAACTGCAATAACTTTGTCTGCTATTAGTAGAGCAAACAATATGCTCCAAAGTTGACTATACCCCTCCCCGAGGTATAACAAAACGGGACATAGTTTTTTCATATCTTTAGGATGTCCCATTCATGAAATGGATTGTCCCGAGATTTACTTTTACTGCAAAGTTCATGAAATTGATCCTTAAAGTTACTCACCACAGGCCAAAAAACGCCTATTCTAAAAGATGGTAAATCCTCTGACATTTTCTACCTGCTAATTGTTTTTACATCATAGTTGTACAGATGGTCTACAGGTAGTATCCCTACATCCCAGAAAAGCCAGTATGCCAATATGTGGTTCTATTGTAGATCAGAAGCCTTTTTTATACAGTATTAAATAGGCGGAAATAGCAAGTTGACTTTTCTGAGTAGGAGAGGAGCAGGACTTTTCTATTAGGGGTATAACTAAATGGGGCATAGTTTCTTTATATCTTTAGGATGTCCCTTCATGAAATGTTTATTCCCATGCTTTACTTTTACTGCAATGTTAATAAATGAAGTGAAAATAATAAATGAAGTGACACACGACATAAAGAAAAAACCCATATCCTGCAAGACAGAGATCCAAGAAAATGCTGTAATTTTACCTATAATTATTGTTGTTTCATATTTGCACAAAAGGTCTGCAGGTTTCTCAGAATGACAATATTTGGTTCTACTGTGAATAAGCAACCCTTTAAGGCCTTTAAATAGGCGGAAATGGCACAAAGTTGACTTTTCTGAGCAGCCTTTACTTGTCCTATCCGCTTAATGGAATGGAAAGTTTTACCTTTACCAGAAAAAGTCATGAAATTAATCCATGAAGTTACTGAAAGTGGGTAAATTCTTTGACATCTACTTGCTGGTTGTTTTTACTTACATGCAGTCATGTGCAGAGGGGGGGCTTTTGGTGCTTGTGCACATGTCATTTTGCTTCAGTATTGCTCTTCCCCATCCATCCTTCCCATTCAATGTCTCCCTTTGACTAATACCTGTGCATTTAAACTCTAGACATGCCTGCCCCAAAATTCTCAACAGGCTTGAAAATTAAGGGCTTGCCCTACTAGGTCCACTCAAGGCCCTGCTGTCACCCTTAGATCTGCTCCCTTGATATGCTTGCAAAACCTGTATTATCAGCACACTCCATACAGTATATGGCCAGAACAGAATCCATTCCATAGGTTGATCTGACCCCCCATGCCAAGCATTATGGTGCTCACCCAGCAGTCTGGCAGCACCCAGGGGGATGAGTGCACACAACCTAGACCTAAAGGTTTATCACCCTCAGATGTCTTACTGGAAGTATCTACAGTATATTACCATGTAGTACTGCCATCAGTGGTAGAACAAAACTTGACCATGATTCATGACATGGAAGGTTATAAGGATTTCTTTCACATCAAGAGAAATGTATCCATATGTATCCATGCTTTGAAGCATGAAAGCATGGATAGAAAAAAGAATGTATCCATGCTTTGAAAATACAAATGCAGAAAAGTCACAACCTTATGTCCAAATCCTGATCCATTACTGTAAAATGCCTGTGTATATACTAAATTGCTGCTTAATAACAGGAAATACAGTATATCTTGATGCCATGTTTTCATTTTACCCACTTCATGTTTCTCAGGTAGGCCTATGTCTAAACAGCTGAAATAACAAAAAATATGGCAGCCTACTAAGTCAGCAGGTTATTTTCAATGTCATTGAGAAGTGTTCGGGGAACTTTGATTGTTTTCCATAATCTGCTGTTTGATGATCAACCATTGCAACTTTTCCAAGGTGCTTTAGGTAGTGCATTACATTTTTTCTTTCACACATACATTCATACACCAGCTGAAGCCATGCAAGGTACGAACCAGCACATCAGAGGGGTAGCACATAGGGGTGGCAGTGGCTCAGGGGTAGAGTCACCGGATGGTAACCGCAAGGTTGCTGGTTCGATCCCAGGCTCCCACAGAGTTACTGTGGAAGTAGCCTCGACACCCAGGCTTTCATTTTCGTCCGCCTTGCGCGAAAACGGAAAGCCTGGACTAACGCGCGTTGGAAAGTGGCCTTGAGGGGCGTGTCAACCTTCCGGGGTGGGCGTCGCTCTAAATGATGTGACGTAGAACAGCAGTGGACGGGCGTGGGAGGGGCCGGAGATGACGACACGTTTGTGAGATCAAATCAGAGCGCAGCACTTCCGCCGTGGGTATCCCACGACACCCCCGCCCCCAAGGCCAAAATCATTGAGGGCTAGACCAGGCTACTCTGGAAGTGTCCTTGAGCAAGACACTGAACCCCTAATTGCTCCTGATATGCTAGTAGGTACCTTGCATGGTTTCCACTGCCATCAGTGTATGAATGTCTGTGTGAATAGGTGAATGTGATGCACAAGCTATGTAAAGCGCCTTGGATAAAGCTGGCGCTATGCACCATTTATCAGACGCAATTTTGGGGTTCTGACCCACAGATCATTGGATGGTCTACTCTACCTCCTGAACCAAGGTCACCCAGAATTGCCAGAAAGTAAACTTTATTTATAGCAAATACTGTAGTTAGAAGCTTTTGGCTATGCCTGCCTCTAATACAGCCTTATATTAAAGGCTACAGTAATTCACTATAGCAGGGGTTTTCAACAGGTTGTCCGGAGACCACCAGTGGTCCTTGAGATGGTTCCGGGTAGCCCCCAGCTAAGTTGGTTAACCAGATGAAATGTTGGTTAACCAGAGGTAACTCTTGAGAGCGTAAAAATGAAACCAAATGGACCCTTGCGGGTCCATTTGGTTTCATGTTTACGCTCTGAAGAGTTAAAATATTCATCATGTGAATTAGCCCAAGTCTACACAATTAGAGAATGTAGAAGATGTAGAAGATTAATGGTCATTTTGATCTGTATGTTTGACTGTTTTGTTTCCCCAACCCTGGTTGTGGACCAAAAGCAAAATAAACCTTTAGTTATGGGACTGTGGGGCTAAAATGTCCTCAAATGGTGGTCCGTGGTTCAAATTTTGAATACATAGTGGGCTATCAAAAAGGTTGAAAACCACTGCATTATACAACCAATTTAGGTTGCTTGAGGATGTATAACTGACTAGAACATCTGTGCAAGCATGACCTAAACACAACCATGCAGCAGGTAGAAAATGTGAAAGGATTGACTTGGAACTCCCTAATTCAGGGTTGATGTAAATGTGACAAAACATTGTTACATTTTGTTCTACCCCTAGCAGGGGTACAGTAAACTTTGGGGGTTTTGCTTCCTGCACTAAAGCCATTTTTGCAGTAGTGAACTAGTGATCACTGTGGATTAATTCCATGACATTTGCTGTAAAAGTTTAACTTAAAGATATGAAAATAACTAGCACAAATAAATAGCACAAAGTAAACTTTGTGCCATGTCTGCCTATTTAAGGCCTTGTGAAAAGGCTGCTTATTCACAGATCTTGTCATTCTGACATTTTGAGACTCTCCAGACCCTGTGCAAATATGATGCAATTATAATTAGCAGGTAGAAAATGACTTTTGATTTTCTTGGATTTTCCTTCTTTCAGGATAGGTGTTATTTCGTTCTGTCGTGTTTCACTTCATGATTCAATTCATGGCATTGCAGTAAAAGTAACATTTGGGACATTCCATTTCATGAAGGGAACAGCCTAAAGATGTGAAAAAACTGTGTCCCATTTAGTTATACCTCTAATAAAAATCTAATAAAGAGTAGGACAAGTGTAGGACTTGGTATTTTCGCCTATTTAATACCTTTATAAAAAAGGCTTCTGATCTACAATACGAACCAAATATTAGCATTCTGGCTGTTCTGGGATGTAAGGACACTACCTGTAGACAATCTGTGCAAATATGATGCAAAAATAAGCAACATGTAAAAATGGCAAAGTATTGACAACTTTTAGAATAAGCGTTTTTTTGTGTATGTGGTGAGTGAGTTCATGGATCAATTTCATGACCTTTGCAGTAAAAGTAAAATTTGGGCCAATCCATTTCATGAAGGGAACATCCTAAAGACGTGAAAAAATGGTGTCCCGTTTTGTTATACCTCTAATACAGAGTAGGGCAAGAGTAGGACTCAGAAAGGTCAACTTTTTTTTTGCTATTTCCGCCTATTTAATACCTTATAAAAAAAGGCTTCTGATCTACAATACAACCAAATATTGGCATTCTGGCTCTTCTGGGATGTAAGGACACTACCTGTAGACAATCTGTGCAAATATGATGTAAAAATAAGCATCAGGTAAAAAATGGCAAAGCATTGACAACTTTTAGTTTAGGCGTTTTTTGCTTAGGTGTTGAGTAGCTTCATGGATCAATTTCATGACCTTTGCAGTAAAAGTAAATCTCGGGACAATCCATTTCATAAAGGGGACACCCTAAAGTTATGAAAAAACTATGTCCCGTCTTGTTATACCTCGGGGAGGGGTACCTCAAAAACTAAGCCTCTTTTTGACCGATGTTTGCTCCACTATATGTATGTTTGTCATACCTCTGTGCAGGGCCATTGCAAACAGCCTACTGCAAATAACAGCCCAGTACCTTATAAGCGCCCAGGGTACAAATGGATTTTGCATAATAACAGCCCGGGCTACTATTTGGTACTATTTGGGTATTCCTAGAAAGCTAACAATAGATTTTGGAACTCCTGTGGTCCACATGCCACATACCTGCTCTGGATTCTCCAACATGAGAGTACAGAGCAGTTTTTTTTCTTTCATTGACCTTTATTCTGTCCAATCAATCAACCAATCAATAAATCAATCAATCTGTCCTTCATGTAAATTGAGCTGTTGTGTTATGCAAGCTCCATGCATCTCCAGGGCTCATGGGTGGACATTTTTGTCAACTCTTTGACAGATTAGCAAAAACGCTAGGCTCGCTCCTGTTAGGCTCAATAGTATAACAGAATAATTTATAGAAAATCCTCTGTTGTGAATTTGTGCAAATGAATGAGAACCAAAGACAGCATGAGGGAACTTTAAGGGAAAAAATAAAATGTTGTTGATGTTTTTAATACATTTGACAAGCCTGCATTTTCACATTTTACTGTTTCCAGGGCTCATTCAGACATTATTATTTTTTTTATTATAAAAAGAAATCTATAAGTTAAAGAAATAGTTAACTGAAACTAATAAAAAATAAAATAAATTTAAATAATGATAGCTAAACTGAAACTGTACTGTGTTGAAAAAAACAAACCAAAGTTAGCTTTCCTAACTATTATTGCTGAGTTTATGTTTTTAAATGGTATCTTTTATAATGAATGAGTTCTACTAAAAAAAAAAAAAACAAAAGCAAAAAAAGAAACTAAAACTGAAACTGAACTACAACTAAAACTAAACATTTGCATTTTCACCCAATTAAAAACTAAATAAAAACTAGCAAATCTACTCTAAAAACTAAAACTACACTAAAATGAAAAATCCAAAACTATTATAAAACTGGTATACAGACATGTCGGTGGGCCCATAGATCAGAAAGCTAGATGTCTCACCCGCGCTGCTGGCCAATGGGTAGTGACGTTGTTACGTGGCGGCCATCCTGTGAGAGTGTAGCATAACATTGTGTCTATGAGCATATACTTTTTAAATGACGATAACTCGCTTATTTTTCAACCAATCCAACGGATTGGTTTGTTGTAAATGCCAGAGACGTCCGCATACATAGAGCCGTTATATGATGTTTTTAGAAAAAAAAAAAATTTAGAATCATAGCCACATTGATAATGTTCATAATAAAGCAATCTCTTTGTAAATCCATCAAGTTTTGAGCGAGTTATAGCTGTTTTTGTTTGGGCTGCCATAGAACATACTGTATTGAGTAATCTGGCAAGATGGCCGCCGTGAACGACGAATTGTTCTCACCACGCTGCGTCCAACCCGCCACCAGGTGTCGTCGCAGGGCATGCCCTCAGAGCCCTACCCGCCCTTCCAGAGCCCACCCGGCGGCGCCCTGGTGGGCAACTACGTGGGTGACGATCAGCAGCCAGTGTTCTACGAGGACCAGGTGCCCTGCGTGGGCGGCCGCCCGCCGCCGCCGGGCGGCGACGTCAACATGCACCTGCAGGGCCTCAAGTCCACCGGCAACTACGTGGACTTCTACTCGGCGTCGCGGCCATACAGCGAGCTCAACTACGAGACCAGCCACTACCCGGCCTCGCCGGACTCCTGGGTCTGACCGGGACCCAACGCCGTTGCCGCCGCGGGGCCGGGCCGGACTCCGTGGTGGAGTCTAACGAGACCCCCTTCCCCGACCACTATTGACCCGGCCTCAGGGTGCGGACGGACTTGTGCGTTCCCTCCCTACCCCTCATTATCTCCCCCTTACACATCACCCCCCCGTCCGTCCGTCCGTCTGTCCATCCGTGTCCGACCGTCGATCAGTCAGTCCAGTCTGTCCGTCCGTCCTGGGACTTGCGAGGCAAAGAGGAGGACAAATAATGACAGCATGGAATAAAGTGGTCCCACCACAGACATTGGTACCACGGAGGTACCACGGAGGCACCACCATAAGTGACACTTATTTCAAGTGCTCACCACTGCATACGTCACTCGCCGCCCCCAGAGGATTGTGGGACGGATGGATGGATGTGTTGAGGGTGGATGGGGGCGGGGAGGGAGGGGGGTGTAGGACCAGAGAGGAGCGGCGGCGGGCCGGCCATGCATGTGCATGTTCAAAAACCCGCACCATCCAAAAAACAAACGGACATGTTTCTTGTTTTGTTGTGTTTTTTGTTCGGCGGAGCGCTCCGTTTTTTTTTCACAGCTCACAGATAAATGGGACAGATGGGTGGGAGTGGGACGACCCATGAAACACCCCTCCACACACACACCACACCACAACCACCACTAGCGTAGGACTTTTATTTTGAAAGAACGTGTTGTCGGAATGTGGAAGGACTTTTGAGGAGGAAGGAAAAGTGAGATGGAGGAGAAGAGAGGAGAGAGAGAGAGGAGAGAGGAGAGAGGGAAAGAGAGAGGAGAGAGTGTTGATTTTGCAAATTCTGATTTGGTTTGAGTCATGTGTCTTTGAATAGAACCATGGGCGGATCTAGGCATCGTGTGGTCATGTCCCCACGATATCTATATATGTATCTATATAGGTATATTAATGACAAATTAATATACGACAAATGTTGAAAATGGGTGGAAGTCCCCTTTAAGTGCTAAAAAAGTTAATCAGGTATATAGTATAATGTTTTGCATCTTTTTGACAGGACAAAACATCATCCCCTTCCACCACCCAACCCCTACCTGCACAGGAACATTTTGGAAAAATGGTTTCTAAGTTGGGATTGGTCCCTCGAATATCTAATCGGAAAACACCTCTGGACAAAATCAACACTGGAGAGAGAGAGAGGGAGAGTGAAGGGGAGAGAGAAAGAGTGAGGTAGTGAGAGAGAAAGAGAGAGAGAGAGAGAGAGAGAGATAGGGAGTTGGATGAATGGATATGCAATGAGGGACGATGGAAGGTTACAGTGAGGAGTAGCCTCGACACCCAGGCTTTCATTTGCGTCCACGTTGAGCGAAAACTGAAAGCCTGGACTAATTTGTTACCCACAGTGGCCTAGAAGTGGGAGGAGTCAACCTTTCAGAGTGGGCGTGGCTCCAAATGATGTGAGGTAGCACAGCAGTGGAGGGGCGGTAGGGGGAGGGGCCGGGATGACGACACGTTGGTGAGATCAAATCAGATCAGCACATCTGCCGTCTAAAAAGTGACGGCACCGCGCCCCCCCCTAGGCGGGGTGCCAAACTCATTTCAGGTTAGGCCAGGCTACAGTGAGGAGGTGGTATCGGAAGAGTGTGAGTGGAGCGCGTCGGCCCTGTGACCTATTGGCTGGGAATGGGGTGAGTGGAACTGTAAAACCTGTGACATATACAGTAGTACAGCTACCATGAAGGTTATTTAGTAACGTGAAGCACAACATGCAGCTATGGGACAATAGTTGTCACACACACAAAAGAAAACGTTTGTTTTTCACATCATGGGTGCGCCTCGATCTCCTCGCGCAAGTTGGGCCCTCCTCTCAAAAAAAGGACACAAACACTCCCCAAGACAGTATTATTGGGGGGCCTTTTGTAAGGATTTCATTTGGACCATTTTGTAACTTCTTCTCAATTCTCTGGTTGTATAGTAAAAATCCGATGTGCATTGTGGAGAGAGAGAGGCGTTGTGTATACGTTGCACTACTTTTTTCTCTGTGTTAGGAGAAGGCCGCAGGGTGGTCAGTCATCGCTTTACTCTGTCCCACCACACACCCCCTCCAACCCCATGCACAGGCCAACACACACACACACACACACACATACACACACACACACACATACACACACACACACACACACACACACACACTCACACACAAACGTACGGTGCAGTCGAGTCCGTTGTTTCCTCTTTGCCAAACTGGTCCTCCCGGGTACCCATACCTTTCCAAGACCCGCCTCTAGTCCAACCCCCCAGATTCTTAGCCACTCCCCCGAAGTTGACTGCACTGTATGATATCTGCACACCAAACCATTGCAAGATCTCATACGCTTTTTTATCTTACACAGAATGGTTTCAGTATAAGTTGCTAATAAGGATTCGAAACATGGACGATAAGTACGGAACGGAACGCACTGCCCTACCTTGTTTATTACTCCTTTACTGTGCAGCACATCACGGACAGCGGAACATTATACTGTATACCTGCCAAAACGGCCCCCGTTAAAGCGGTTCATACGGTTTTCGAGGGCCGGAAACCGTGGCTCCTTTTTTTTTAATGAGTCGCCCCCCTGATAGCGCCTTTTTCTACATCTCAACGAACCCCCACCCCCGCCCCAATCACCTTGACAGTAGCTTTAGTTTGTCGGTGGCAAGCCCATTGTGTTAGGCTGAAGCCACCTCTCTCTATACCAGTATAAAACTGTGTTCATTAATGTCTGTTTTAAAACAAAAACAAGAGAAACGTGCCAAACGTGGGTGGTTCATGAACTTCCAGCCCCCCCAACCGCCCCACCACGGGGTTGGGGGGGGAGTGTAAAATGCGCGCCGCCGGGGAAGTCCAAACCACAAGGCTTCCATTTTGGACAGAACGTCACCATGTGGGTTCTGTAAAATCACCATGCCAGTTTGTAAATGTGTCGTTTGTTTTTTTCTTTATTTGTTGTTGTTGCCGTTGTTGTTGTTGTTATTGTTGTTGTTGTTTTTATATTTTTTCTGTTTCTTTTATTTTTTTTTAACTGTATTTTACTGGGATGAAAAAAAAAAAACTCTTTAACCGTCTAAGCTGCACCATGAAGGACTTGAACAAACGTGGAGGACGGAGGAGTTTATGACTGTGCACGTGAGCGCAAAAAAATGGCCTCACTTCCTCCAAAGCTGTATAAAGTTAGATGATTTCCGTGTTGTAAAATAATCAATGTTCGAAGTAAAAAAAGAAAACGAAAAAGAAAAAAAAAACTTTTTTTTTCTTTCCAGAGATGGGTGGCAATTCATGGTAGACAAAGCTGTTAATAGAGTATGGATATATATTATATAAATATAAATATATAAACTTTTTATGTGCAGATGTGGATGTCACCTATAGCAGCAACATTATGGAATTGTTGAAAAAAAAATAAGAAAAGAAAAATGAGACAACGAACATGTAGGAATTTTGTTCACATACTTATTTTATCTGGTCTCCACACTGAAAACGTTGACTGTGTGTAGTTGATAATAATGTTTGTATGCTGATGACGTAGCGTAGCGCGGGGTGTGGACCAGGTCCCGGCTATCATCCATCCAAAACAGTGGTGTTCAACCAGTGGTCCAGGGACCACCAGTGGTCCTTGAGAGGGGTCCAGGTGGGACCCAGGCTAAATGATGGACTCTCAAAGAGTTGGTTAACTCTTTGAGAGTTCAAGGTAACTCAAAGAGTTAAAATATTCATCATCAGAATTAGCCCAAGTCTACACAACTAGAGAATGTAGAAGATTAATGGTCATTTTGATCTGTATGTTTGACTATTTTGTTTTCCCAAATCCAGCCTGGTGTGTCTGTGGGGCTAAAATGTCCTCAAATGGTGGTCCTCCGTGGCTCAAATGCTGAAGAAATAGTGGGCCCTGGTGTCAAAGGTTGAAAACCACTGATCCAAAACATCTCCCAAGTTACAATGTAGGAAGACCAATAACAACAAAAAGCTGCTACAACTAGTGCTGTCACGACTCCATTTACACACATTTAAAGGAGAATTCCACACCAAAACACATAAATCTACCTTGATTCCTGTGACATGATACGAAATGACATTTCAGATGTGCGGAATGCAACGAATCAGGCTTGACCCGATAGACAATGAAATGTTGCGCAGCAGATTTGCAATACGCAGATTGTGTTTTTTCTTTTTTTTCTTGTCAGGAATTGGAAACGGATTAGAAAATTGCGTTTCTGTTTGCCAATACATAAAGGTGCACAAGGCAGATATGACCTGAATGAATATAGCAAGAACGATTTTATTCACGTAATTACACTTAAAGTAAAAATAGAAATAGCTGACCTGGAAGCTATCATGTCATGAAGTGACATGATAGCTGATGATTTCTCCTTGTTACATACAACATCGTTCAACCGTCGGGACGATTATGACACCATAGATATGTGTTACCCCCCTTGCCCCCCCCATCCCAATTAATGCATGACAGGCTTAGGCCTACTAGAGTTTTGTATATACATTCTGATCAATTGGTCTTTTAAAAAATAAAATGAAAGAAAAAAATTAAATTCAGCATCAAAGTGCACCGGTGTATGCATGAGTCGTAGTATGTTGTGTCCCACGGGGGGTCCATCAATCGATCTGAAATTGACTGAAATCGGCGCGTTGTTGTTGTCTGCGTCGAAAAGAAAAAAATAATGGGATATGAAAACAGAATTTGGCAGCAGACACTGGTCCTCCCCTACCTACCGAGCTACCTACAGATGTTTTAGAGGTCCTAGAAGAAGATTGAGGTCACCTTTCCGATGCTTGAAAGATCTATTAATGTTACGATGCAATTCTTCTTCTTCTTCTACTTCTTCTTCTTCTCTCTCTATCTCTCCTGGACCCCCCCTCCCCCCAAACCCACACTGAAAACACTGGATGGGGCAGGGGAGGGGAGCAGAACATATCCTACTTGTTTTAAATGATTATTAAGCGTCTGGGATAACGTTTATTAATGATTATGATGACGTCCCATTGTGTGAAATCCGTAGGCAAGGGATGAAAAACCCTTTGGATTAATGCTGTATAGAGCTGTATGTATGTATGGAGATATAAATGTCGGTAACCTTTTTGTTGCTAGACAAAAGAAAATGTGTTTTAAAAAGGAAAAAAAAAGAACAAAAAAATGTGAATCTTTCTATTGCCTCGAACAGATTGCAACTTATGCTCCAAGAAATATAAACGGACCACCGATGAGCCTTTTGGTTTGGGGAGTCATTTTGTCAAGTGTTCACCAGGGGGGTCCTTGGTGGGTGCTATGTCTTTATTACTATGATCTTATGATCAGTTTTGTGATGACAATCCCAGGGGAAAGCAGAATCCATGTTTGAGATCTCCTGTACAGCTCCATCTGAGACATACCAAATCTATTTCTCAGGAGAAAACAATGAGAAACATAGCTTTGAGATACAACAATTAGAGCAATATTTAAGCCTGATGTGAGACAAAAAGGAGATATAGGGCGCGATTTTCATTCCCCCCTTGTCCCTAACGTTACCCGATACCCGCATGCGAATTCCCTTATTGCTATTTTGGTCACCTTTTCTCTTCCCTTAGCCACTATTCTTTATGCCGACTACCGTTATTTGTGGCTGGAGGTGTGGTCATGGCGTGTTTGTTGCGCAGTCCCTTAAGTTGCTAATTTCGTCAGATAGATTAGGGAACTAGATAACGCCACATCAGACCACCCCTTAACCGATAAGAGAAGGCAGAGCCACGTGCGCACAGTGCGTGCGTCTGTGCGCCTTTGGAGATGTCCACGACTCCACGTGGAAACTCTGTAACTCTGTAACTCTGTAAGTGTCGGGGATTTGGTGGACCGTTTCACCAAAATCCGACACTTACATTTTGCTAGATCCCACATCGTAGAGAAGACCTACCCACATACACTATACAGCAACTGAGAGAGGAGTCTTTGCCGTCACGCTGCCACTTTGAAATGTAAAAAATGGTCCAGAATTGACCGAGAAATCAATGATTAAAAAAAACGTTTTCTGCGCGATTTGCCGACTTTTTTTTGCAATTTACTTTAACATTTCGCAGACTTGGGATAAATGCACGCACATACAGCAAAAAAAAACATGGAACATGTTTTTTCAACATAACATGTTGAATGGTAAGAAATGATTGAGAATTGACCGAGCAATTGTTTGAAAATGAGAGCATGATCTTTGAGAATAGGCTACTCATGTATGTGTCTGTCCTAAGCCCGCAGCCAGGCTGCGTGCTTAGGAGGGTCAGACATAGCAGTAGGGATAAGGGAAATAGATAAGGGATGAATTAAAGGGAATGGCAAGACCAACACGGATTGGATGATGAAAGCTAAAAACGCCCAAACCACACCTATGCATAATTTAACGGGTAAAGGAGTATTTAAGGGAGATGGCATGGTACGAAATGCGACTTTAGTGGGGGAACGCCTCTTCCCCAATGCTATGATGCGTTAATTGCGCATAAGGGATAATGTAACCCAAATCGGGCCCATAGACTCATGGCTCCCTGTTTTGCATCGTTTTTTTTCCTGAGAAATAGACTTGGTACAGTATGGATCCTCTGATGAGCTAGATACAGAAGCTGTCAAAAATGGCTTAAATGTTGTTCTATTGTTGTATCTCAAAGCTACAGTTTGTTTCTCATTGTTTTCTCCTGCATGAGAAATAGATTTGGTATGTCTCAGATGGAGCTGTACAGGAGATCTCAAACTTGGATTCTGCTTTCCTCTCGGACGATAAAAACAAATGGACACCTCTGTGGCTGTAACTCTTGATGGAATGAAACCAAACCCTTTAGTTCCATTCATTTGGACA
>CM076976.1:28937944-28940444 GCA_039105355.1 Benthosema pterotum
GCAAAACATACCTTAATACTGTAGATCTATTGTTTTATTGGGTCATAATGCTACTCACCGCTAGCATCACTAGCCTTGTCTTGCTAGCTGTTGTTGTCATTAGCACAGGTTTCCATTTGACCTATTTCTTTCATTTGCATGTGTGTCTTAATCCTTGATCCGGGTGGCATTTTTGGTTAAAACAGCACAGGCCTATATTCCACAGCTCAGACAGTCACAAGTGACTTTATTGAGGCTGCAGCTATCTAATTCAAACAGAGAATGGACAGACCACATCCTGTGCACTCATGTAATATGTCCCCTACAGTCAGAAACTTGGCTATTTAAAATATGAGTTCCACATTGACAGAAAGATAACTACCATTATAGGCCTATATGAAAAGTCAGCAAATTAGCAAGGATTGCATGAATAGCAACATAGAAGAAAGGGAAAGTCAAGGTTGAAAAAGGTAGGTTTTCAGGTATGTTTTTCTAGTGTGCTGTGGGAGTTAATTCCAGGCCGTTGGGCCATTGAATCAGGAAAACTGCTTTACTGTACCTTGGGGACCCGAATGAAAGAAGTACAGTGCAGGGTTCAAAGTGGTACTTTTAAATAGTTTTAGGCTTGAGATTTGAATAATTTAATTTGTGTGGGAATAGTTGAAACAATGTTAATTGTCAGAATACTGTACCATAGAAAGGTACAGTATTCTATGATGTTTCACCTGTTCACCAGAAACAAACCAAGAAATTAGTATAAAAAATCAACAAGCCCAGTTCGAATACTGGAAATGGAAATAAATGTCGGACCAGCCGAAATGTTGCAACATTGAGGAGTCAGAAAACTGAGTGCGGAAGGGCTGTTTCAGCCTGAAAGAGGGACAAACTGGAGTTTGAAATACATTGTTTTCTCTGTAATGTCTAGGCTGTAGGCCTACTAGTAGTAGTATGAAACATTCTAAAATAAAACGATGTACATATAATCATCAAAGCTAGGTTGTTAATGTGTATGCTGTACTAAATGACGTAAAATAAAGGGATTTATGAACATCAGACTGTTGCCTGATGTTTTTGCTATATACTATATTATTACAAAACAATCTAAAATAAAGATAATGAAGTCTATGTAGGAGAGCTGCCATTGGAATGATCCCATTTAGTGATCAGGGTTTACGAGTGCGACAGTGTAACTGTCTATACTCAGGGTCCAACTTTGCGGCAGCCCGAGTTTTCCAGTTACCCCCTTTTTTCATGATGAAACACATGATTGGCTGAAACATGCACATTTCATAATCAGCCTAGCTGACGACAAGTACCTTGTGCAATGAAATAGTGCATTGCAATACTGGAAAATACACCGTAATTCCGCACGTGAAAGTGATAGTTCTGGACATTTCTTCATATGCAATTGAAAAAGTGGTGGCAATCATGATCGATTTACTTGATTACGATACTGACTCTATATACTGTATATATTGTGCCCATTTGTGCCTATATCCTTTTTTAGGGGTGTGTGTGTGTGGGGGGGGGGGGGGGGGGGGGGGGGCAAGAATAAAATTAAATAAAAGGACACATACATTCTTATAACCATTAACAATCAAAAACAAAAAAAAAAACAACAACAATTACACCTCTATTTTCAACATCTTATATACAGCTTTTCCCAATCTTTTATGATAACAGATCCATCGTAATCTAATTTTATGAGCCATCCATTCCATTGGACCTATACCATTGTCCCGCCATTGTCTACATCCTGGGGATTGTTTTTTAGGGGGGGGGGGGGGGGGGGGGGGGGGGCAGCTTCATCGCACTCATACCATTTTTGGTTACAGGACTTTTGTTAGGCAAGTTAAACATCAATAACAACATCAGTTGTTGAAGTTGCAACAGACACCTGGGGCAGTCAGTGCATTTAGGGGGGCATTGCCCCCCCATGCCTATGCCTAGATCCGCCCCTTACTTTTGGACAGGCTATTTTGATGTCAATACTGCTGTAATTTTATAGTGTATGTGTGTGTGTGTGTGTGTGTGTGTGTGTGGGTGTGTGTGTGTGTGTGTGTGTGTGTGTGTGTGTGTGTGTGTGTGTGTGTGTGTGTTGTGTGTTGTGTGTGTGTGTGTGTGTGCGTGCGTGTGTGTGTGTGCGTTGTGTGTGCGTGTGTGTGTGTGTGCGTTGTGCCCGTACAGAACAGCTCAGGACCGGACTCAGGACTGCTACCCGGTCAGGTGTTCATGAAGTTGGAAGGTACAACAGGATTTCAGTCCATCTCTCACACACTCATCCCTAATCAACTATCTAACTACAGCCGGGGTTTTCAACCCTTTTCATACCAGGGCCCACTATTTATTCAGAAGTTGATTTACAGACCACCATTTGATGACAGTTTAGCCCAACAGACCCCAAAACTAAAGATTTCTTTTGCTTTTGTACACAATTCCAGGCTGGATTTCGGGGAAACAAAAACAGCCAAACATACAGTACAGATCAACATGATCATTAATCATTCTCTAGTTAGACTTG
>CM076976.1:28945444-28952944 GCA_039105355.1 Benthosema pterotum
TCTAGCTTGCTGGGCAAGCTCCACAATAAGGATTTTCACTGGAAAAAGAATTAATTCATTAGTTGCGTGAGCTGAGCGGGTGCAAGTAAGGCGATCGGTGCGCAGTGGTCAGTGTTTTTTGGCGGCGGTCGGTCTCTCGGGCTACTCTGATTGGCCAGTGTAGGTGATGACTTAAACCTCCAAAATTTCAACCTTACTACTAGGTTGTACTACCATGATCTATTAAAAAAAGCATTTTAAAAAAATATATATATTTTATTTATGCTAATTAATTAATTAATTATAATATTTAATCTTTATCTTTATCTTTTAATTAATGAATGTTATGTTATGTTATGTTCGAGACATTCTAGTAATCACAAAAATATATTTATTGCAGTCATTTTACATACTTTTATTAGGGTTAAAGGCTAAAGGTCAAAGGTTAAAAATCATCAAAAATTGCAAGTCCAGAGATTCATTGAAGAGGCTAATTGCAGCCTCTGTGGGGGTATTGTTATGCAAATATCATGACCAATTTTAATGAAATTCTAAACAATCAACCTCAACCATGATTTTTATGTGAAAAAAATAACGATAGCATTTTAATAACATTTCAATAATTAAAGGGTTAATGGTGCTAAAAAGCGACACTGGGCCTTCTAGGGTTAATGATGATGATGTGAGTAAGAGGCCTTTATAACTAATGTCATGAGTATTAGCCCGCTTCGCTCATGTACAAGTTTGCCATGGCCTACTTGTGTTCAATGTGTCAAGTTTGCACTCTACCGAGTGCTGATCTGGTTAATGTCTGGCACTTAATGTGTTAACATTAATATGAACTATTGATACGAGGACAAGTTCAGAGCACAGTACATGCACTGCTCTCTCTCTCTCTCTCTTTGTTTTTATCATGCAATCATCTGGATATGATACATGGAACATTTAGACTCATCACATTTTAGTAACCTGACGAGGACAAACAGTGACAAAGCACAAGACACCATCTATTGAGCTAATGGACCCCACACTCACTGCAGAGGACCGCCATAGTTCCACACTGACTCCAGAGGACCGCTATAGTTCCACAAATGGCAATTCAAATGGCTTTATTGGCATGAGAAAACATTGCCAAAGCAGGAGAGAGAACAACAAGAAACTCAATGTAACAAGAAAACACAACAGAAACAAGGAAGCGCAGTACAACAGTAAACAATGCATCAATACAAAGGTTATGAACATCTGGAGGTCGTAGTGTTCAATAAGTCAAATTTCTATATGCCTAAATCAAACGATGTAAGGGCACAATACAATGTTTATTCTTCAGGGTGGTTGTGTTCCATTTGATATCCTTCTTTTATATCACAAATCTTGCTGCTGTGTTTGCGCATTGTTGTACTTTGCCCAGCAGATATGGAAGTTTTTCGCTGTTTGTCATGTTCTCGAAGTCTCTGTGGATGGTTGTAATTCGTGGGAACTATGTGTCTCTGATGTCTTGGTACAAAGGACAGATGGTTAGGAAGTGTAGCTCGGTTTCCACTTCGCTTTTGTGTGCAGTGGGTGCATAGTCTGTCTTCACACTTCACACCAAGGGACTGCTATAGCTCCGCACTCACTTCAGAGGACTCCTGTAAAGGCCATTTCAAACCTTTCTCCTCAGACAATTCCAGGCAACATTATACTGTCAGGACTCTTGTCTCTGTTTTTACTTGTATAGATGCGTGTGAGAAAATGCAATTACTGCTCGGAATTACTAAACTCTGTGAATGAGCACTAAAATGTCATTTTTAGTGCTCCACAACACAAGTGTTCGGAGGCAGAGATACTATAACACCGCTTGTGTCATTGGCTCAGTGAGTGCAGCCAGCCGGACTGGCCCCCTGGTGCTTTCCCTAGAGCCTGATATCAGGAGGCTTCAATCAGCTTTGCAAATATCCAAACGGCACAACAGAGCTCTAGCCAGCCAGCCAGCAGCTGACCATCCATACCCTCTCTCTTACTGTGGTGACTGACTCAGCAGGAAAACTGGGTTGTTCCTGGTTTCATGTTCATTAATTTTCTACACCCACAGGAAGTCTAATAATATATGCTCTTAACTCTGGCTGCCGGAGTTGTGGGGTGGAAAATGTGGTCCATGATCCAAGGGGGGGACCATTCAGTAGGTCCATGGGGGAGAGATTCAGTTGGTCCATGGCGGACATTCAGTCTGCTGACAGATCCTGACAAACGAAAAGAAATCATGTCAGATTTCCTTTCACGAGAACAGACCAGAGGTAACTTTTCACAGCTGTTTGGAAAATCCTTGTGGAAGTCCCCAACAGAAACAATCACTATTGTTTTCACAGATATACCTGCAAAATGATAATGATCTGGCAGGCTTACAAAGGGTGAATGAAAAGCATCATTTGCATTATAATGGGTGATTAGTGCCTGAAAATCATCCATATAACTATAGTTAGTCTAGACGTCTCAGGCTCTTTCTGGAGGCTCTCTGGTCTCTCTGGTCTTTGTCCTATGTTACTATGAAAGGTGAAAATCGCCATCCACAAGGGCAGATGCAAAGACACACAGAACACAGCAAATTTGTGCCCTTGAAGTTTTAGTTGAATCCGGTTCAATCTTTTTCGTATAGCTTTGTATCTTTGGCAGCAACTAGGGAGGTTGGATTTGCTCCTCCGTAGTAGCTTCACACTGACATCACCCTGCTTCCATTGGAAATGAAGGGTAGGATGTATCTTCAGCCCTGTGTCTGCACTGTGAATGCACATCATGGGCGGATGTAACATTTCCCAATTGGGTGGGGGGGGGGGGGGGGGGGTGGTATGGGGGCGGCTTCATCGCATGAAGTCACGTCCATACCATTTTCAGTTACAGGACTTGTATTAGTTTTATTATTAAGTAAAGCATCAATAACATCAGTTGTTGTTGAAGTTGCAACAGACACACAGCATGCATAAAGCTAAAGGTCTGACTCAGAGAGTTTTCTGTTTTCAATGATGAAATGCTATTGGTTTAGTGGTGACACAGCTGTAGTTAGTAGCAGCAGTAGTAGTGTTTCAAATCATTTTTAAATATAGGCACTTGAAATATCTTGGGTTGTTTTGCATGCCATTGTGTTTGATGGGGCAGGCTGGGCATTTATTGCCGCACATACACTAAGTCTGCTGACAGTCCACTGGTGCACATGGGAACCCTTGGCTTCCCCTTCACACACATACACAGGTACACAGAATGCACCAGTGTTTTGGACTATACTGTGTGCTTGTTCATTCTGAATCGACAGGGCAGAGGCAGCTGTCTTTTCAGGCCCTGTTGCACTGTTCTGTTCCCAGAGATCAGAAGACAGTTGGTGTTTGTTCGGGGCTCGCTCGTGCTTGAACAACAACAACAACTAAAGCGAGAGCCGGTCTTTGTTCCTCATACTTGTTTTTAGACCTGTAAAACATGTCACTCCCAGCTGCACCTCTCACTTCCTCTCTTAGGTTTGCTCAGTGAGGATAGAGGAACCTATAGGGACCTTTAATTACTTATGCTATGAAAGATAACCTCAATAAACTGCTCCTTTTTCCACAATGACTGTGTAAGAGTTTTTAGCACCCGCACGATCCACTTAGCACCCGCACGATCCACTTACAGTAAAAGCACACAGTGACAGTGTCTGGCGCTCATGTTCAAGAAATGCAAGAGACAGCTGCCATCTCTCTGGTAAAGTGTACAGAGAAGTCGCCACCTTTCTGACGCAGTGTGGTTTAGTGCTTCTTACTTTTACTTCTAAAACACCTTTAACGTTTATTTTAATTGCGTTGAATTGAGTGAGTATAGTTGTTTAGAGTTTACAGTAGATGGTATATGTCAGGAATCTATCTCCTGTTTCTGTAGCATGAGGTGTACTTGACACAACATATCTAAGGTATATTAATGACATAGTAAAATGTTGAAAATGGGTGTAATACTGTAATTCCCCTTTAAAGCACAATGAAATGTAGAAAATATTTGCCTAACATAGAACGTCAACGGTGGATATAATGTAAAGGCCATTTTCAAACCTTTATTTTTTCATTCAGAATATATTGAAGGTACAAAAGGCGCTGTGTGGTTATTTTGCGTTTGTAGTGTGAGGTCAAATTACATTATTACTGGACTAGGGGTGGGTTAGGGTGGCGGTGGCTCAGGGGTAGAGTCACCAGATGGTAACTGCAACGTTACGCCGGATCGAACCCGCAGGGTTTCCTGTTGAAGTTACTGTCGAAATGTCCCTGAGCTAGACACTGGACCCCTAATGTGCTGGCTAGGCCTTACATGGTTTCCGGTGCCATCAGTGCACGGGCGGATTGGCACATATATCCCACCGGGACAATTTTGCCTTTGCCAGGCCACCCTGGGGGTGGTAGCTGGTTAACCAGATGTAACTCTTTGAGAGCGTGAAAATGAAACCAAATGGACCCTTGCGGGTCCATTTGGTTTTATTTTTACACCCTCAAGAGTTAAAATATTCATCATGTGAATTAGCCCAACTTAGTCTACACAACTAGAGAATGTAGAAGATTAATGGTCATTTTGATCTGTATGTTCCAGGCGAGCATCTAGCGCATTCTAGTGCATTTTGGAAGTGCCACTAGTGCATTTTGGATCTTGTCCCCTGCATCAGTGTATCAATGTGTCTGAACGTGATGCACAAAGGCACTATGCACCATTGACTCTCTGTGCCAGTCAGTCTACCATAACAATGCCATCTCTCCCCCAGCCTACTACAACAACACCACCAAGGTGGCAGTGAAGACCCTGAAGGTGGGCACCATGTCGGCCGAAGCCTTCCTGGAGGAGGCCAACCTGATGAAGACCCTGCAGCACGAGAGGCTGGTCCGCCTCTACGCCGTGGTCACCAAGACGGAGCCCATCTACATCATCACAGAGTACATGGCTAATGGTGAGAGACATGACCACCCCTGATCTATAGATATCATCTCAGAGTACAGGTCTAATGGTGAGAGACATGACCACCCCTGATCTATAGATATCATCTCAGAGTACAGGTCTAATGGTGAGAGACATGACCACCCCTGATCTATAGATATCATCTCAGAGTACAGGTCTAATGGTGAGAGACATGACCACACCCTGATCTATAGATATCATTCAGAGTACAGGTCTAATGGTGAGAGACATGATGACCCCCTGATCTATAGATATCATCACAGATCTATAGATACCATCACAGATCTATAGATACCATCACAGATCTATAGATACCATCACAGATCTATAGATACCATCACAGATCTATAGATACCATCACAGAGTACAGGTCTAATGGTGAGTAGCCTGGTCTAGCCCTCAATGATTTTGGCCTTGGGGGGGCGGGGGGGTGTCGTGGGATCCACACCGGCGGAATTTGATCTCACTAACATGTCGTCATCTCCGGCCCCTCCCCCTCCCGTCCACTGCTGTTCTACGTCACATCATTTAGAGCCCAACCCGGAAGGTTCACTCCCCCCTCAAGGCCACTTTCCAACGTGCGTTAGTCCAGGAAAATGAAAGCCTGGGTGTCGAGGGCTAAATGGTGAGAGACATGATGGTCCCCTGATCTATATCTATAGCAGGGGTTTTCAACCAGTGGTCTGGGGACCACCAGTGGTGGTCTGTAAATTGTGTTACAGGTGACAATGATCAACGCTTAAAATGATATATAAAACACACAATATGTATTTTTATGTTTATGTATCAACTGTGAGATTTTACTGTTCATGGTTCATATTGTTTGCTTTCGTCTAGTATAATAAAAAGCTAAGTAATTTTGGAGAAAATGCGGGGGAAAATCAACATATTGATCAACATTAATAAGAGTCGCAATATACATCTATTTGCCACCTTAACTATTGTTCTGTCCTCACAAAATGTTGCCCCAATGGACATACAGTATATTCAGTACTATAACACTGAAGCATAGTAAAGGCCTACAGGCAGTGTTGGGCAGTAACTAATTTTAGATTACATATTACTGTAATATTATTACTTTCGCTCCAAGAAGTAAAGTAACGAGATTACTCTGCAAAAATGGGTAATAAGTAACGCATTACTTTGCAAGTAACGCCAAGTTACTTTTTTAAAATGAGCTTGTTGTTGCATGCAAAAATAGAACAGATTTACAAGCTATCGACAGGTACTGTAACAACAGAGATGTGCAGTAGATTGTAGATCTAGTCCACACGCTGCATCCTGCGCACAGCTATGTAAACTACAAATCGCTTACTGCTTTATTTTGTATTTTATTTTAAAATACAAGACCTCAACTGTCTTTGAAAACAATTGTGAAAAAGTTTAAAAAGTCAAAGAGACAGATTTTGTTGGCTTTGTTTTCAGGTACAGTTTGTGAGATTGGAGACTATTATTATTCCAATAAATTGGATTCAGTTCTAAAAAGAGCTCGCTAAACAGATTATGTTGTACATCTCTATTTTTTCAAAGGCGGTGTTGAGAACTTGGGAAAGTAATAACGTAATATGTAATATATTACTCTTCAATTCCAGTAATAAGTAAAGTAATGATATTACTTTGTCTAAGGGGTAATGAGTAAAGTAAAGAAGTTACTTTCCTAAGTAATATAGACCAACACTGCCTACAGGACATTCTTACCACCACATGAACACGTTTAAAAGGGAGATTCACCATTTTCATTTTTTTTTTTCCTGAGAGCGTACAAATGCAACCAAATGAAACCTAACATATTCATTTGGTTCCATTTGTACGCTCTCAGAAAAAAAGAAGCGTCTAAAGAAATCCATTAACATGGTGAAAATACAACTTGATGATGTCATCAAGATGTTTCACCATGTTAGTGGTTTTCTTTAGACCTCCATTTCTTGGGGGAACTTTTTTATCATGTCCACCCAGCACCTCTAGGGTATACTAATACCATATTAAAATGTTGAAAATGGGTGGACTTCCTCTTGCTACAAGTCAGAATATAGTCATGCCAAACACATTTAATAAAGTGTAATAGGAATTAGCATAGTTCCTAGGCGTACAATTCCCACATGAGAAAGACGCTCACATTAACAACTATCAAAGAAATGCACACTTCTAAGATTCAACTTACATATTAAGATGCCGTGTGTAAACTATGAAGGAATAGCAGAGGCCAGCAGTAACACACAGGAGAATGAGAGGCACTTCCTGCTTGTAAGCTTATAAAAAAATAAAGCTGGGTAGCACTTCCTGGTATATCAAAATTAAAATGCACAAGTGTAAATAAAGAAAAATACAGAACGATCATAGGAGGTGTCAAAGGTAATACAGACAAGTACAAACTCAAGAGAAAACACACAACACACACACTCACGCACACACGCACACACACACACACACACCACACACACACACACACAAACACCACACACACACACACACACACCACACACAACACACACACACACACACACACACACTACATCATAGTAACATCTGGTTACAGGTTTTTTTATGGCACTTGCTTGTAAATTGCTCTGGATTAAGCTAAATGGC
>CM076976.1:28958889-28968889 GCA_039105355.1 Benthosema pterotum
GGTCTCTGTTTGTTTGTAGGGGAAACAGAAAGCAGTAGCACCGTGGACCACTGGGAGGATTGAAAGTATAGAGCAGTATAGACCATTGTTTTTTGTTGCACGCATGCTTGTTGCATGCTCGTTTCGTGCACACACGTGATGTTTTTGAAAGCTCAATTCAGTGAGCTTTTTAAAACGGCAACCTGGCGTTAATCGGCAGGCGATTTTCTTCATGTTGGCACTGCATAGAGAACCGAGAATCGCCACGTTTATGCGACCGTTTATCGTTGCCGTCTGGAAAGCCCTTAAGACAGAGTAATAATACCGACATTCAGGGGGGGGGCAGGAAACAGCAAGGTCATGTGGTCCACGCTAAGAGGGACAATGGCCAAGAGAGGGCCAAGAGGATTTTTCAAGTTTTTGTCCACAATTTAGGAGCGATAACTGACAAGGGAGAGGAGGGGGGGCATTGACTGCACTGCGACCGCCCCTCTTCTTTGCTTGTGGTGTTTTTTTTTTTAGTTTCTTTTTTTCTTGTTTCTTTTCATTAAGTGGCATCTGTTGTGGTGGAATGAGCTTGAGGGAGTTTGTACCATATTTCTCATACCAGAGCAACGCTCCGAAAACAATGAGGCAAGAGAGGGGGAGAGAGGGGAGGGAGAGAGAGAGAGAGAGAGAGAGAGGGAGAGAGGGGGAGAGACAGAGAGGGGGAGAGGAGGGGGTGAGAGAGGGGGAGGGAGAGAGAGAGAGAGAGAGGGGGAGGGAGAGAGAGACAGAGAGGGGGAGAGAGACAGAGGGGGAGAGACAGAGAGGGGGAGAGAGAGACAGAGGGGAGAGACAGAGACGGGGGGAGGGAGAGAGACAGGAGAGGGAGAGAGACAGAGAGGGGGAGAGACAGAGAGGGGGAGAGCGCACGACAGGGTGAACAAGTGCGATCGGCTCAGACAGGAGAGCACAGGAGTTTTTAAAACCTTCCCTCCTCCCCGCCCCTCCGCTGTTCGTTCGTTCAGTCGACTGAATGGGCTCTAAATGCTGTTATTGTGGTGTCGTTTCACACAACACCAGTCATTGTACAGTTACTGTAAAGCCTGGCAGCTTATCACTTGTCCAAATGACTCAGGCGTCATCCAGCGAACGTATCTCTTTATTCAACAACACGCCTAGAACTCCCTCTGTCTCTCTCTCTGTCTCTCTCTCTGTCTCTCTCTCTGTTCTTCTCTCTGTCTCTCTCTCTGTCTCTCTCTCTCTCTCTCTCTCTCTTCTCTCTCTCTCTCTCTCTCTCCCCTGAGCTCTGCGTTCCTCTGTGTGTGCGTCTGTGTGTGCGACTGTGTGTGTGTGTTTTTGTGTGTGTGTTTTTTTGTGTGTGTGTGTGTGTGTGTGTGTGTGTGTGTTGTGTGTGTTGTGTGTGTGTGTGTTGTTGTGTGTGTGTGTGTGTGTGTGTGTGTGTGTGTGTGTGTGTGTTTTTGTGTGAACGTGGGCCTTGTGCATGTGAATGTGTGTGAACTGTAGGGGGGAAAAAGTAGTGGCAGCGTAAACTAATGTACTTAAAGGAGAACTCCACCCATTTTCAACATTTGGTTCACATTTGGACACTCTGATTTAATCACCATAAAATCATCGTTAACTGCCATTTTCGAATTGCCAGGGTATTTTGTGTGTCAGGGGCGGATGTAACATGTCCCGTTTTGGGGGGGGGGGGGGCAGAGAACATGTTGGAGGGCAAGAGAAAATGGTATGGGTGGCCGGAAAATGGTATGGGAAGCCAGTTACAGGACTTTCATTAGTCAAGTAAAGCATCATAAATAACATCAGTTGTTGTTGAAGTTGCAACAGACATGCAGCATGCATAAAGCTAAAGGTCTGACTCAGATAGTTTTCTGTTTTCAATGATGAAATGCTGTTGGTTTAGTGGTGACACAGCTGTAGTTAGTTAGTAGCAGTAGTAGTGTTTCAAATCATTTTAAATAGAAGCACTTTAATTTGAAATATCTTGGGTTGTTTACTTGTTTTGCATGGCATCGTGTTTGGGGGGGCAGACTGGGTATTTAGGGGGGCATTGACCCCCCCATGCCCATGCCTAGATACGCCCCTGGCGTGTGTGTGTGTGTGTGTGTGTGTGTGTGTGTGTGTGTGTGTGTGTGTGTGTGTGTGTGTGTGTGTGTGTGTGTGTGTGTGTGTGTGTGTGCGCGTGTGTGTGTGCGTGCGTGTCAGACTGTACAAGCAGGGGCGGCAGCAGCGCTGCCTGTGAAAAGCCTAAAGTCTATGTGAACCCACACCACACAAAAGAGAGCGAAAAGCTGCTGACGCTCCTGGCAGGAATGTAACATGTGAATGGATGCTGGTTACTGAACCCAACTGGGCGTAAAAACCAATAGGGCTAAACCCTCTCCACTACAATACAATGTACACTGACTGGGCCTGGCTGGCTATGGCTGGCTGGGCTCTTTCATAAGCTATACATTGAGGGAACAGATCATCATTAAATGAGACTGCTGCATTATGTCGGCTTGGTTTTTTTTTTGTTTTTGGTTTAAACCACCCATGCAAGACAGTGTCTGAGTGAGTCACACACACACACAGAAGAAAAGAAAAAAGAAAAAAAGCTGTACCGTACCCCTCTCTCATCCTGTATTGTGAAATAATCCTGACTATAGCTTAAGGCTATATGTAGGTCAACCCAATCCCCCCTCCACCCCACCTACAAGCCCCGCCCACCCCTCCAATTCCTGCACGGTGAGACAGCGTTGCCGCCGGGGACGAAAGCAGCAGGACGAACCGACAGCGACGACGCAAGAGACGAAAGATTTGTTTTGTTTTTTTAATACTTGAGAGGAAGTTTGACGGGACGAGGCACGGCTGAAATGTCTGACAGGGAGGAAAGGGAGTGTCACCATCGTTTGACTGGGGCTAGGCTAGCGCTGGGTTGAGTGGAGAGACTGCTATGGCTGCCATCCATCTGAGGTCTGATTTCACAACCAGATAAAAAGAACCAAAGTGGGTCTTTAAAAACCAGAGTGTCAGAGAAAGAGAGAGAGAGAGATCTGCTTTGACAAGGAGGAGGAGGAGACAGATCTGAAATGGAAAACAACCACCCTAAAAGACTAGAGCCCGACCGATGCCATATTATTGGGGCTGATGCCGATGAAGATTTTTGAGAAAAACTACACTGATGTTACCGATGTTTTGGACCTATGTTTAACAATGAATAAAAATAATTTAAAAAAATACATTTGCAAAACATCTAAACTTAAACAATAGAATACGACATTGACATAGTTTACTTTTGTGAAATAATTCCATTTTCTGTCTTTCTTTTTCTGTTCCACGTGGTTATATTGGCCGATATATCGGTAGGAATATCACTGATACCGATGCCGATATATCGGTATTGGCTGATATACTGTATCTGTCAGGCTAGAAATGGAATCCGTTTCTAAAGTCGAATAATGGATTTATTGGAACATTCTGACGTTCGATTGTAGTGCCTGCGTTTTGTTTTGATTGTATCGTTCCACTTTTAAACACCTTTGAGTGGGAGAGAGGGGGGGGGGGGGGCAGAGACAGACAGAGAGACAGCGCAGAGCACACACAAGAGAGAGAAAGAGTGCGAGCGAGAGAGCATGGAGCGACTGAAGCATGGGCGCCTCTCTCTCTCTCTCTCTCTCTCTCTCTCTCTCTCCCTCCTTACTCAGCAGGAGCTGTCTGCCAACGCAGAAGTCATGCAGGGGCGAATGTGCCAGCGGTGTGTGTGTGTGTGTGTGTGTGTGTGTGTGTGTGTGTGTGTGTGTGTGTGTGTGTGTGTGTTTGAGTGCACGCACGTACGCATGCCACACAGCGAACGACGCCACCCCGCACAGTGCACACACACACACACACACACACAATATAATAAGAGGGGGTTGTAGTCAGTGGCACGTGCCAAAACAATGACCCGCAGAGTTGGCAGGGCACCGCCGGGTGCTGTGTGTGTGTGTGTGTGTGTGTGTGTGTGTGTGTGTGTGTGTGTGTGTTGTGTGTGTGTGTGTGTGTGTGTGTGTGTGTGTGTGTGTATGTAGGAATGTGCGTGGTTGCATTCCAGGGACGCAAGAATCATGCTGCCTCTCTCTCTCTCTCTCTCTCTCTCTCTCTCTCTCTCTCTCTCCACAGTAACAGTAACATGAGATGAGAGGATGAACTCTGTTGCAACAGTGAGAGACAGAGAGAGAGAGAGGGGGGGGGGGGGTGGAGGAGAGAGGGAGGGACCAATTCCATGGGAGGAGAGCGGGAGGGAGGGAACGATGGTATGGAGTATGGATGAAACTCGGCCCTCAGCCAAAACAACACCACTTACACCAGTACTGCTCCTGAGAGCAAACCAACCATACAAAGACAGACAGACAGACAGACAGACAGGCAGGCAGACAGGCAGGCGAGGAGAGAAGGCAAAATGGGAAAAACTGATATACTCGGCAGCGTGGTTGGTATTGGTATCGCCGGTAAAGGAATAGCAGATCTGCAAGCCCAAAACACCCATGTTGTGAGTGGGCAAGTTAACAAACCACGCACATGCGCTCAAGGCTGTTTTTTATCATGTTGAACTAGTAGCAGTAGTAATAATATAGTAGAAATAGTAGTAGTAGTATTAGTAGTAGTAGTTCCGGAGCAATTAACGGATTGTGTTTCCCTAATGGGACTGACCGAAGGGAGCTATAGTGGGTCGTTAAAGGTATACTTTAAAGATAGAGTGCCATGAATTTTTCTACCCTAAAACATGATCATCAGGTATTAATGTTATGTGAAAAGTAAGATTTATTTTTCCCAAAAAGTGTGCAGTGTCATTGTCATTTTTGTGATTATCATTTTTATGATTCCACCTGAGATCCACCTGAAATAAAGCCACACCCACAGCTTTGGTTGCATGATAAAGGGGGAGGAGTTAGGGGAGGGGCTGAACACATGATGTCACTATATTGAAGTTTTTTTTTTCATTGGCACATTTAACTGGAAAGGTTCAGCCCCCAGGAAGAAACCCTAAATACAAACGGAAGACGTCATTGCACATAAAAAACACACCAAGGGGTCTATTTACACACTGTCACCTCCAAACATGTACAAAATTGGAAAAAATACAAAAACCACGGGCACGGCACCCCCCTTTAATATACTGGGACATTAGGCCTAAAAGGGCGATGTGGTTGGAACCGGTAGGCAGTGAGTTAACACTGCAATAGCAACAGTCTGCCTGCCTATAGGCAAAACATACTGTTCTCCAGGACTGACCCAATTACTGCAGAGCTTGGAACGCTCTCCTTCAATGCATTTGATTGAATGCTTTTAATTAACAGTTTGAAAAACAGCACAGCGAGCACACACACGCACACACACACACACACACACACACACACACACACACACACGAGGATAAAACAGCAACAACACTAACAACGTCATGTCAGGTGCTGGGTGGACAACTGGACATGATAAAAAAAAATCCCCCATTCTGTGTTCCCATGAAATGGAGGTCTGAAGAAAACCACTAACATGGTGAAACATCTTGATGACATCATCAAGATGTATTTTCACCATGTTAATGGATTTTTTAGACGCTTCTTTTTTCCGAGAGCGTACAAATGGAACGCTCTCAGAAAAAATGTTGAAAATGGGTGGAATTCCCCTTTAAACAAAACAATCACACCTGTGTGAAGTGAGGGGCACTATTATCATCGTAAATCGCCACTTATCATCTGTTTTTTTGGGCCAAAAGGGTCAACATTATTGTCCATTACCTGTCAAAGGCATTTAGGGCTCCATTTTCATTACTGCTAAACCCCTTATCCCTTAACTTCTTTGCCTTTTTAAACCATTTAAAAAAACATTTTCAGTAGCTCAAATGGCCAATCTACAAGCTCACAGCACGTTAATAGATTGACATGTTGAAATATTCCAAAAGGTTTTTCAAAAAATAAAAACAAAATAAGGGATTTAGGTGAAGGGGTTTAGCATGTAACGAAAATGGAGGAGCCCTTAGTCTTTGTGCTGGGACATTATTTTTTAGCTTACATACACTAAAATCTGGACATAGGAGGGGCTTGTGAAATAAAATAAATCGTAAGGGATGACCCGAGTAGTGTTTTTTCTGAAAAGGAAAGCATTGTTTGGGGAAGAACAATGAAAATAGACTGTCTTTGGTTTGAAATGAAGGATCTCTTCCTTTGTTCTTTTCTTCACGCCATAGGGATCAAACAGTGACCGCTGCTTAGCATGCGACTGGCCATTAACACCATAACACAACCCATTCACATGGAATACTGACTGTAATGAACACACACACACACACACACACACACACACACACACACACACACACACACACACACACACACACACACACACACACACACACACACACACACACACACACACACACACACACACACACACACACACACACACACACACACACACACACACACACACAGATCCATCAGATATGCTAATGATGGATCTTACCTGAGCAAACAGCCTCCAGGGCCGCCTCCTCCTCACTCTTAATTGGGAGAGAGAGGCTCATTAATAATGAGAGAGAGAGGGGAGCGGATCTAGGCTTGGGCATGGGGGGGGGGGGGGCTGACTGCCCCACCAAACACGATGGCATGCAAAACAACCCAAGATATTTTAAATTAAAGTGCTTATTATTAAAAATGAATTGAAACACTACTACTACTGCTACTAACTTAACTACAGCTGTGTCGCCACTAAACCAACAGCATTTCATCATTGAAAACAGAAAACTCTCTGAGTCAGACCTTTAGCTTTATGCATGCTGCGTGTCTGTTGCAACTTCAACAACAACTGATGTTATTATTGATGCTTCACTTGCCTAGTAAAAGTCATGTAACCAAAAACGGTATGGGTGCGTCGCACCTATACCATTTCCTCCTGCCCCCCCAATTGGGAAATGTTACATCCGGCCCAGCCAGAGAACGAGAGGCAGCAGTACATGAGGACGACAAGTGTGGCGTGTGTGTGTGTGTGTGTGTGTGTGTGTGTGTGTGTGTGTGTGTGTGTGTGCGTGCGCCGCGCAGGTACAATAATTGACGCCTCCTCCACCCTCCCACGCGTCGCTCCCTCCCTATGAATAAAAATACCTTTCCTTTGACACGCTAAAAAACAGCTAGTCTCCATTCAAGGCCTCCAGGGACTAATGTCTGATCACACACACACACACACACACACGCACGCACGACGCACGCACACGCAGCTCTTTAGGTAGTGTGCGTATGCGCTCTCGCACGTACGTGTGTTCATGTGTTGTGTGTGTGTGTGTGTGTGTGTGTGTGTAAGCCTAGCCTGCTCACACATCTCAGATATCTCCTGTTGTATTCTGGATTTTAAAAAAGGCCCATTGACTGACTGTGTTTCTATAATAGGAAGTCAACGCTATGCTGTGTCCCTCCAATGGAAACGGCACACTTTGAAGTGTGTGCGCGCACGCATGCGTGCGTGCGTCCATGCGTGTGTGTGTCTGCGCGCACACAAAGGAACGCTATAGTTTTTCAAGCCTTAGGGCCGAGAGGCTGTCTAGTTTAGCGTGCATGTGTGTGTGTGTGTGTGTGTGTGTGTGTGCGTGCGTGTGTGTGCGTGCGTCCTCTTCCCTGCGTCATTAAACACTCCCTCTTCTCCGCTTTGAACTCAACACAAATGTCACACGCACGCACACGCTTATGCACACACACACAGACACACACACACACACCACACACACACACACACACACACACACACACACACACACACACAACACACACACGCACACACACACGCACACACGCACACACACACACACACCACACACACCAACTGTTAATGACAGAAAAAGAAGAGGGTCCATTCAGTACGTCAGTCAGAAGAGGACCTGAGGGAGAACGGAACAGACAGACGAATGGAGGGGAACTCCCCCTGTTCAAGTCCCTAGAAACAGCCATGACACAATGATAGAGAGACCATGACACAATACCAACAGAGAAAGAGAGCGAAAGAGAGAGAATTAGAAACATCGGCAATTACATTTCATCTGTCGTTTTACTTTATCGTTATTGTCTGGTTTGTTTTGCACAATAAAAACGGCAACTGCCCCCCTCCTTCAACCAGGGGAGGATGTAACATTTTCTAATTGGGGGGCAGGAGAAAATGGTATACCATTTTCGGTTACAGGAGTTTTATTAGTCAAGTATATAAGCATCAATAACAACATCAGTTGTTGTTGAAGTTGCAACAGACGCGCAGCATGCATAAAGCTAAAGGTCTGACTCAGAGAGTTTTCTGCTTTCAGTGATGAAATGCTGTTGGTTTAGTGGTGACACAGCTGTAGTTAGCAGTAGTAGTGTTTCAAATCATTTTAAATATAAGCACCTTAATCTGAAATACTGTAGGTTGTTTTGAATGCCATCATGTTTGGCATTTAGGGGGGCATTGCCCCTCCATGCCCATGCCTAGATCCGCCCTGTCCCCACACACACACACACACACACACACACACACACACACACACACACACACACACACACACACACACACACACACACACACACACACACACACACACACACACACACACACACACACACACACACACACACACACACACACACGCTGGACTGCATGGTTTTGGGTTTCCACTACAGACAGAACCAGAGGCATGCATCAACAATATCCTCTCCTCAACTCTGTGCCCCCATTTTTTTTCCAGCCCTGCCAGCCAGCCCAAAGAAACGGCGCTACACAGAGCCAAACCCAACACACCACCAAATGAACCCTCTGAGTTAACACATCGGATGCCTGGGAACGTATAACAAACACGTCCACGACAATTCAGCCGCTATAAGTGGGGAGTTTCGGGGCGATTTGTTTGGAGGTGGAGGCTGCTCTCCTTGCCTGCCCAGTGCCACTGCCCTCGCAGGGGAAAAGCGAGCCGACTCCATGGCGGTGTTGTATATCAAACGCATTCTTCACCCCTCCTCCAGTCTATTCAGGCCTGTCTGCTCACAGGGCACCATTCATTCATTCTCCATCACCCGTCTATTGAAGCGCTCTGTATTAGTCACCAGGCAACAACACACACAAAAACCCCTAATACCTGGTTTCACAACGAGTCTAACAGGGGGCTGTATATACTGGAGTTACCACCGGTCTGTAGCATGCGTAGCAACCTGTCCTTTTCAGACCCGTGACGTTGCCTGGTTCTAAGCGATAGCTAGCATTAGCTTTAGCAAAAATAGCAGATCTACAGGCTCAGTGGCACACTATGAGGCTGTAGGTCTACATTCTTTCTCTTTCTTTTTTTTCGAAAATGGTGTAAATGTGGCACAAATCTTTATTTTTAACTTAAATGTTGCTTCCGGGGGTCCCCCTTACAAGCTCGCCACTTGGTGGCGCGCTATGAGCTTGTAGGTCCGATATTTTTGGTGCAAAATCTATGAATATATTATTTCGGAAGCATATTTCGGAAGCATTCGCAAACATTTTATTCTCAAATCTTCGCTTAGAAAAACTAGAATCTAGTGTCAGAAAGTAGAATCTGGTGTCAGAAACCAGAATCTAGTGTCAGAAGGTAGACTCTAGTGTCAGAAACTACAATCTAGTGTCAGAAACTAGAATCTAGTGTCAGAAACTAAAATCTGGAGCCAGGAACCAGAATCTAGTGTCAGATATATGGCAGATATATTCCTTGGCCAAACCGATATATATATATATACAGTATATGGCCAACTGTACAAACTGATAAATGGGCCTGACTGTAGTCTCTGTGACTTCAGATTGTGAGCCTTGATGAACAGAAGGGAGGGAGAGGAAAGAGACCAAGTGGAGGAGGTTAAGTAACGTGATGATGGGTGGGGGGTGGGGGGGGGGCGGTGGAGAGAGAGACAGAATGAGTCCAATCAAGCTGAATTATCTATATCCACCCCGTCCAATCACACACTCATTTACTGAACCACCAATTCTGTCTTGTCTTTCTTCCCCCCTGGCCCCTGCCTGCTGCTGC